>CAOLHI010003796.1:0-153050 GCA_948474755.1 Ctenosaura bakeri
ACTGAGATATAAATAAATACTTGGGCAAGTTCAAACATCAGCAGATTCCTTAGCACAGAACAGTCCAAGTTAGCAGCCAGTTAATGTTTCAATTGCTGAGAAGCAACCATGTTAAATGGGGAAAAAATTCATTCCAGTGCCAGCAGGGGGGGTATGCACTTGTCACTTTATGCCTGTTAAAAGATTTTCTGAGAAGTGCAACCATAATTCAAAGCAGAATTTTATAATGAGCAGTTATGCATCTTTTGATTAGCCAGAGAGCTGCTAGGTTAAGAGAGAAATTATCCTAGCAACTTGAGAACGTGGCAAAGGATGCAGACCAAATCATGGCAAGTGATTATTTTGTGATTTTCAACCAAAACAGAGAAATGCAGGGGGTGGGTGGATTTGTTTTTCTTCCACAGTAAGAGGGCAGCAGATGATTGATTGTGTGATTTCCTGCTGTCAGAACTCCATCTAGAAACCAGACCCATCTCCATTTGCAGCCAACTGTTTTCTTCTGTTGGGATAACTACCACAGAGAGGTTGTGAATGCCAAGCCATTTGGGAACTGAGTTGCAATTCACTTTTTAGAATTTTTGCCAGTTTGTTAGCCCAGTGAACCTCTTGGACCAAGCAACTTTTACCCAGTCCTTGACTCCCTGTTATGACTCACTCTTCTTTCCTCCTGTCCCTGCACAAGTGTTCCCATCCTACAAACCCCTTGAGTGTATAACAAGCCAGGTATTCATTGTCACTTGCATGCTCCTCTTCCTTATTGCCTATCTGCATTCTTCTTCTTTGTTCTCAAAACTTCATTTCAGCTTCTTGCCATCCCTACTGCCTTGTCCTCATTTACACCCACCCACTTACCCAACTAGGTTCTTGACATGGCCTCTCTAGCTATAGTCCTTGATCCAGACCACATCTGCTCCCTTCCCTGTAGACTCCAACAGGTGCATATGCAAGTGCATCTTGGATGCATCAGTTTAGTGTCCTTTTTTCAACTTGTTTCTAGGAGGACTGTCTTTTGGCTTAAGCAAAGTACAGCAACGTTGGCACTCCCCACTGAGTTGCTTGCAGTCCAGTTAAGGGGGTCAGCAACCCTGCCTCTCTCTGCATGAATGGCAGTACAAGCACTGCAGCTGCTCACTCACTCATTCATTCATTCAGTCAATCAATCACTCCTGTTGGGCTAGTGTCTTAGATCAGCTGGTGCAGGAGTTGGCTGGTAGGGATGAAGGAGGAAGAGAGAGAGAGAACTTTGCCTGAATACCCCACACTGTTCATGCTAGGTGTGTGTGTACATCTGTGTACAGAGGAAATGAATTAGAGAACACTTTGCCATTCTATGTCTTGGCTTGTGAGGAAAGAGAAAAAAATGAGTGAGAGAAAGGGAAAGGACACTGATTTGCAGGCTATGCTGCAGGCCAGATTTGGCTCCAGTTATCTTTCCCAGTTTTAATGGTAAGGCCAGACATCCTTTAAGTGCACAGTAATGAACGCAAACCATTTTTATGAGGATGTTCGGAGGGTTCTGATCTCATAAAGCAGCAAATGGAGCATTCTTTTGGCACTGGCTGCCAACTTTTCCACTAGTTTAATCAAGTTAGACTGCGGCATATTGGTTGCATTTAATTAACTGTAAGAAGACAGAAGTGTCATAGCTCAGTGGCAGAGCACATGCACTGTATGAGGAAGGTCCCAGGTTGAAATTCTGGTGTCTCCAGGTAGAGTTGGAATGGGCTGCTGTGTGACACTCTGCAGAGCCACTGCCAGTTGGGGTAGACAAAGGAGGAGTAAGTCATGGCCTTCAAGGTTCAGTTTCCATCAGCCCTATCAGACATGACAATTGAGCATGGGTGATGGGAACTGTAATCCAACAGCATCAGGAAGACCACAGTTTCCACTTCTGTAGACAGTGCTAACCTAAATGGAATAAGACATCTTTTTCTGTGAATGTATAATTAAGCTTCATACATGCAAAAAGGATTCAGAAACATATTTTTTTTCATGATTAGTAAGTGGTGGTGTGATTTTTGTGGTCTTGACCAACTTTAATTAGTCCTAGCAATACTGTTCTCCGTTCTGCTCTTGGGACAAAAAAATCAAAATCTGTTCTTCTGATCCGTACAAATATGTTATTATCTCTTTATATTGAGAGTCATAGTATTAGCAACTCTTAGGAGAACTTTAACATGATGTGCAAAAATTCATCACTGGGTCCCTCCACTTTGTAACCGGTGCAAAAGAATAGAGCATAATGTGTATGAATGGCTGCAAAAGAATAATTAAAGAGGAAGCAAACAAGCAATAGTTTGAAAAAATTTTAAATTGCTATCTTGGCCTAACATCTTTAGTCCCAATTGATTTTTTTTCTAGTGCCACTTGATTGAAAACTTTTTCTGACACTCCTCAATGGGAGCTACCTTTTCTGGTTGGATCTTGAGATATCAGAAGCTCCTTACACACTGATGCTCTCTCTTAAAAGTCAGAGCAATACTTGTGTGGGCAAAAGTAGAGTCACTAGTGCTTCCTTCTAAGCTAACACTTCTGCAGAGGCATGGGGTGCGCACTGATAGAAGTGATTCACATGTTGCCAAGGTGAATTATAAGGTGAATAGTGTCAAAAGGGGACCTTAAAGATAGAAATCTAATTTGGTTTAGAATGTTATATTGGGGGAAAAATAGAAATTGGCGGCAGATTGACCAATAAACTGAAGGTATGGGTGGAGGGTTAAAGCTGTCAGAGACAAGCTTGAGCCATCTGGTAGCTACGGTTAATGCTTTCATGAGGAAAGCATGATCTATGGGGTACAGTCCTTTGCCATGCTAAAGCTTAAAAAGATGGTGAGTAGCATAAATCAATAGATGAAGAACAATGTGTTAGTGCAGAGTACTAGTTAGATTCTGCGGGAAAATTTTAATTTATATGATGAATTGAACTGAGGGCTGCTTCATGGGATAGCTATGTTGTTCTATGTATTGCTCTTGGACTCAAAATAGTTTCTAAATTTTGACTGATGCACAGTTTAAGTGGAAGCTAGAATGCCCTGTAATTTACTACACGTGGAAATCTCTTACGACTTTAGTTATATTAACCCCCCTCCCCTTCACTGGTTCCATTCATTACTCATCCCTAGATAAGTTATTACAATTACAGGTCAAGATTCAGTCATTTGAGTTCAATGAATTCAACACAGAGTGTCTGTTTCCTAACTGAGAAAATATTTGTTCAGATGCTGTTGAATGGTTTGGGGCCTGTATAATTTCAGAAATATCGAAAATTGTTATCATAAGAACAAAGAATTTTAATCATGCAATGAGCTTTCCTCTTTATTGCGGTGAGTGCAGGTTGTGCAAGAAGAAATTGTATTCTCTAGGTTTGGTGACTTTTGCACATCCACAGGTTGTTCTTTTCAAGAACTGTTAACAATTTAATGAAATTGAAAAAGAGCTGTCAGTTTGCCCCCCCCATTCTCTCTGACTGAAGGGATTTTATTTCAATTGTCTTGCTGTCTTAGATGAAGAATTTTCAGATTGTCTACCTTCAGGGAATACTTCCCACATTGGCTTCTCTGCCAAAAACACTGGTACACTTTTATCGTGGAAAAGATGCAGGCCACAAAGGAAATGAGGACATGCTCTGGTTCACGTAGGGCACATAACTGGCCCTGTCAATTCTCACTCTGCATATATTGAGAGGGCATCCTACCACAAACTCAGCACTGCACTACACATTGCACAGAAATTTTAGTATTGATGGGCACCTGTTTTTCAGGGAAGTCTGTCTGCAGTTACACATCTTAGTGAGGAGATGGTGATAAGCTCTTTGGGAACCCCAGAACTAAGCTCAAAAACCAGTGACATAAACCAATAGAGATGAGAGTGGGTGAGAACCAATTGAGTTATACACTGTGGGCCTAATGGGGCAAGAATACTGTGTTTGCCTGAACTCAGTGTGATAGAGGCCTGAGCAGGAATGTGGAAAAAAATGTCTTCTTCCACTGGAAAATGTGGAAAGCAATCCACCAGTAAAAATGAATGGAAACTACAAAGGACTGCCACGGGGCCTTTCCATTTCTCTTGACCCTTTCAAATCCCACAAAGGAAAGCTTTCTAATGGATTATGACCCATGCATGGGTCAACTCTGTCTTCTTCACACACACACCTCTGTTTTTGGTGGGGCAGTTGTAGGGACCAGTATTCACCATCTTAGCCTCATGGGTGGAGAGCACTGTTGCTTGAGTTCAGTTCCAACACAAGTTGAATTACGTTTCTCCCACTCTGGTTTGCATGATGCCATGGTAGCAAGTTATGATCTTTGGTCATCATAGTCATCTCTATAACAGTAACTGATGTCTAGGACTGACTACTGTAAGACACTTCAAGAGACTACTGGAAGCTGTAGTTAGTTCAGAATACTGCTGTGAAGCAACAGATTGTGACTTCCTATTCTGAATATGTTATACCTCTGCTTAAAGAAATCCAGTGGCTACCAGACTGTTTCTGAGCATAATTTAATGGAGCTTACTTCTAAAGTATTTACTGTTTGGGATCTGAGTAATAAGGAATGCTTGTTCTCATATTGACCTGTCCTGTCTTCAGGTTCTCACAGTGACCCTGCTGTCTGACGATAAGACTTGAGGGAAGTCCTTCTTGATTGTGACTTCCCTTCCCCCGTAGTCAGTTACTAACCAAAGACCAGTCTGAATTAAAAGTTCTTTGACTGCATTGAGGAAAGGTAGCAAGGAGGAAGGCAGCCTACTTTCTGTTGGCAAGCAGTTCCACAGTCTGAGAGCAGTAAGACTAAACTACACTGGGAAGATTTTCAAGAACAGATGTGTCTTCCACTCGTTCCTAAACATTAGTGGAGCATGTCTAATATAAGGGTAGTATTTCTCATAGCGGGGACCATCATGCTAAATGTCCTTCTCTGAATGACTTGGGACCAAACCTCAGAATATGTGACACCACCAAGAGGAAGTCACAAGATGACCTCTAGGACAAAATGAGTCCATAAGGGAGGAGTCTGTCTCTTAGGTAAGCAGGCCCTAAGTTGTTTAGGGCTTTACAAAACTTAGGAACAAAACTTGGCCTGGTAACAAAAAAACAAACAGTGCATTTTCTTCTGTAGAGGTATTAAATACTTCTGGTACGTCTTCCTCCTCAGAAGTCCAGCGGAAGCATTCTACACCAACAACAGCTTCCAAGACAGCCTTTAATGCTGCCATGTAAACACAAATAGTCAATGTGAGGCTACCAATGTCTGGAACACTCTTGCCAATGTATTCTACCCAAGGAATGGCCATAGATGGCATATTCAGTGGCTCAGAGTGGTAAAAGGAACTCTGAGCTACAGAGGCCACCAGGTATATTATTTCTGTTGTCTTGCTTTCATTTGGATGCATAAGAGAGCTGCTGGATCTTCTGAAATCTAATCAGATGAAACCAAAAATAATGTTGTGATTCCTTAAATACTAACAAAACAGATCTAATGCTGAACAAGCACACATCATAAATGCTATAGTTGCAGATGTGTATCCACTGGTAGCTGAAATGGGGGAGTATTCGTGTTGTATTGAAATTACTTCTAGACATCAATTTCCCCTGAAATTGTTTAGCTTTTAATTTTTAAATTGCAGCAAATTATCTGTCCATCCACCCCAGTATCACTCATGTGATACTTTGTTATTACTTAGGAAAAGTGGATAGCAGAGGGCAGTTTGGATTAATAAGAAGCAGGCAATTGTGCTGACTTGTCAACACCAAATACGAAATTTCATTAGCATTTATAGGTTATCACATATCTTTGTTTCCCTTTCTGTTCTGTATCACTGTTTTATGACTAGCCAGTGTTGGACACAGATAATTGCATTATAATGAGCACCCTGTTTAATTCATAAAAGAGTTTCTATATTGAAGCAGAGGTGACTAACCATCCCTCCCATTTAATTCCTGAGTTGTACACTCAAATGAAAATAAGGTTAGGGATAAGTTCATGAAAAAAATAAACCACTGAATAGTAGGTATCTTATTGTTAATCTTTTGCACAACACAGAAATAATACAGATATGAAAATGTGTAGATGTAATGTGCATTAACTGAGGTTATTTTTAGATTCTGGAGGTTCTGATGATCTAATCACAGCTGTGAGCTGAAAAATAGTCAGACCACAGGCCACCTAAAGACAGTGCTCTTAAATATAAAAGTGTTACTTAGAGAAAATTGTACTGTTCTTTCATGGCAAGCCATAGAAGTCAATCAAATGTATTCCCCTCCTTTTTAACAAAAGTACAATGGCAGAGTTTCTGAATCATACATCCGACTGTCTTTATTGGACACAGGTAATGCCATATGCATGCTTGGACTTGTTTGTATAAAAAAATCTCTGCCCAGCATCAAAGAGCCCCTCCCCAATCTTCCAATTCTGCCACAATTTTTGGATAGAAACTAGCATGTCACCTAGCACAGTACCAACTTCATCTTTACCCCTAATCCACTTGAACACTCTGACTGTGCCCCCCCCACTCTTGAGTAGAAAAATAGATGCGTAAACTGGATATTTCTATTCTCTGAAGTAGTTTGATAATTAAGAATTTAAGCTCAATCTGAAATGCAACAACTATCTCCAATTCCCTTTATAGCTTGTTTACTTTAAACCTTGTAGTTTATACCATGTTAAAGAAGCTGTGAGAGGCAACATCTTTCACTGAATAAATTGTGAAGAGCTTGAAGATGAGTTGAAGTCTGTGCTAAGTCCTGGTCAATCTGGATCAGGCTATGCAAAATCCTTCTTCTGCTTCCCAGCTTCATTTCCACACTCTGCAAAAGGAAAATGCCATGTCCTGCTTTATGGGGTTGTTCGAGTTAAATTTACGTAGTAGTAAATCATAGAAAATGCTATATAAATCATATGGTTTCAAAAGAAATATGAAGAAACTCTTTTGAATTATCTGTATAATATGAATGTCACCATGGACACATTAGAGAAGCAAGTGTTGCTTGTGCAGTTAACTCGTAGTGAATGATGACCTTTCTTCATTTTCCTCAGGTTGTTAGCAGAGTGGCCGCGCAGCAAGGCTTTGACCTGGACCTTGGATACAGGCTGCTGGCGGTTTGTGCAGCCAACAGGGACAAGTTCACACCAAAATCTGCTGGTAGGAAAAGCTGGTTTTCTTTCTAAAATTGGCTGTGTCTGAAAGGAATCTTGATACACTTTGCCATGTGCTTTGTTCTTCTGTAGGAAGTAGTTAGGGTCCTTTCATCTATGTTAGTATTACCTGTGTGAAGTACTGAAATGAAACAC
This sequence comes from Ctenosaura bakeri, assembly GCA_948474755.1. Taxonomy (NCBI): domain Eukaryota; kingdom Metazoa; phylum Chordata; class Lepidosauria; order Squamata; family Iguanidae; genus Ctenosaura; species Ctenosaura bakeri. The sequence goes on from CAOLHI010003796.1 coordinate 7,290, forward strand.
CTCCCCTCAATTGGCATTGTTCCTCAGGCTTCTCCATGCTAAAAATTCAGAGAAGAGCTATCCAGGAAAAGGGGGAGGGGGGAAAGGTGGGTATATGTACCACCCAGATAGAGATTTCCTTGACATTTCCACTGCAGTAAGATGAATCCCAGAAGAACAGACTTTCTGGGGCTTTCTACTCTCAATATAGAAGTTTTTATTATAAATAAATGCCTGCAGCGGGTTTAAAAATAGTACCAAGTGATTCGTGATAAAACTTAACCTAGCCAGCAGATACGTGTTAGGATGTCCAATTAAGCCAGTTGCTGAAGGAGTCTGCAACAGTGATTGACTAATGTTTTGTACGGTCTACGTTCTGTGCTTTTGAATGGGGAATCTGATTTGCAATTAGGCCTATTTCAGATAGCATGCACTGTGGATTTGTGTTGCAAAAGGTGTGTATCTCTTATTGTGAATGAGTGTCTGACACATCAGATACAAACATGTGGGAAGGCGAATGCATCTGTGGTATTAAAGTGACAGGTTCCATCCTGTTGAAGAGGCAATTATAATTGGTGAGGCTTCTGTGGCAGCATCAGTGACTGGATGGTAAAAAATGTTAATGAAGCCTTTAATTGTGCAAATGGTTCTCTTCTCATTTGTTCCTAGTAGTGCTTTGTTTTGAGGATCCTTTGAATGTAAACATTTGTCCTACTGTTCAGATGCCTGTTACCCATACAGTTTTCCTTCATAAAGATAATTTCTGGGCAGAAATGCTCATTTTGCTGGCAAATGCTTGTTTCCTAAATGTGTGTTTGCTGGTTAATTGTGATGGAGCAGTGACCAGCATAAGTTTTAGGCTCATTTCCACTCCTTTCCCCTCTCCCCCTCCAGCATGGCTGCAAAGGAGAACATCAAAACAACATTGGAATAGTGTTTTTAACTAACCAGTTTAACTTCATGAATTGCCATCTATGGGGAGCAGAAGCAAGAACAGTAGTGCAGAGGTTTGTGAGAAAGAACTGATGGCTCTTGCCCCTTGCCATTTCTTCTTTGCAAATGCTTTCTTCTGCCTGTGTTAGCTTTAGGAGGTAATATGGGCAGAGGTTTGAAGTAATATATTAGAAATCATGATGTTGAAATGTTACCTGAAACACAAGGTGGGGGGATAACAAGGGTTAAAACAAAGTTTTTTTGGGGGGGAAGTCCCACCCCCACCAGTAACATTTGCACATTATTTGAAAACACTGCATTGTTAATGAGGGTTTTAAAAGGTGTTATAAGTTAATATGGCGTATCTAAAAAATCCGATGGTAAGGGGAGGTTTGTATACTTTGTTCTAAATCCAGTTCTTAGTCCCCAGTGGAATAGCCCCATTTAATCAATTCCTGAATTGTAAGCCAAAAGTTGTGTAAATCCCAGTGAGTCCATGGGTCTTTTCTCCTTGGGACTGGCAGCTGGATTTGAGCTGTTATTTCTGAAGTGGGGCTCAAGTGTATATTGTGATGTGAGCATACAGGTTTGTTTCATTACAAAACAGTTGTGGTTGTTACTGGCATGTTGTTGTACTTTTGCACAGCTTTCTGTACAAATTTCTTTTAATTTTTTTAATTCTTGTTGTTATATTCAGAATATTTTAAAGCAAAGTAAGTGCAGCCACACCCACAATCTGATGAACTCTCCATAGGGTTCACATCTCTAAACATCTGCTCAGTGAAACTGTTGTTTAAATTTATTCTTTTAAAAGGGATAAGCTTTCTTTTACAACCCACCATTTGTTTCAAGTTTTTAATCCTATTTGCAATAATAGATTTGCTTTATCAGTTTGCTCTGTTAGAGGCACTTCACACATGATACTGAAATACAGGATCTTATTAAAAAATTTAAAAGAGAATTTTCCAGTTGCTAGAGTGGAGATATCCAGATTGAGCAAATGTTGCTGTTGGCCGCTGTATTTATTGCTATAGCTCAATTAAAAAAAAAAAAAAAGCCAGATGACATTTCTTTCAGCTCAGTGGCAGTTCCCAGCACCAGGAACAACAAGGTATACCCACTTAGAGGGTGGTTTGTGTGTGTGTTTTGATTCTATGATATATCACCGGAGAGAGAGTGAGTTGTAATTCTTCATTTCGAGGCTTATGCAGGTAGGGTTTTGACTTCAGACTTTAGAACTAAACAATTTTGTCTATGAGAGGCAGTCTGATACAAATGATGGCCATGCTGAAGAGTGTTTTATCTCAGGTGTATGAGAGAAAGCACCTGCCAATCAGGCTTGAAGAGATTATTCTTCCTGACCTAAAAGAGTACAGTCTCCCACATTTAGGTTCAAGGACCCTTACAATTTAGAGCTCTGTTTAATTCTTAAGAGCAGTCATTCCTTTGTGAAACCATACTTGATGATAGCATGGTCTTTAAAAATCATGCTTTTAAAGTCTTGTTTATTTAAGTTAGCTAATGATTTGTTATCCTTGCAATTAATTTGAATTGTTTTTAAAGAAAAAAAACCAAGTGGTGTGAACAACTATTTGAAAACTAGAGTGCAATCCTGAAATAGGAAGTATGCAATAAAATTGTGTCTGTTTTGCTCTATGTAGTCTGCTATGTTGTTCTCTGTAGGACTAGCATTTCTTTCTTTCTTAGTAAGAATAATGTTGAGCCCTTAGGAGCTTTCAAAGGGCACCATTATATATGATCTCTTAAAAAGCTTTAAATGTTCACTTAAAGTAGGATTGTATTATGATTGTCCCCATATGGCATGTGGGAGCCTGTGGTGCAGCACAAAGGATAATGAAAGAATACTGGTTTGTCTAAAGCCTAATTTGCCTGTTTAAACTTAGTCCCTTAACTGCTGTACTGGGCCAGCTCTAACTAGGTGATCGCCTCTTTCTTGCCAGGCGGTCAGATGTAACATTTCCCCCAGAACATAAATGAACCACAAGCATTTTTAAAATACACATGTCATCTGCACCCAAAACATTTGTTAGTAAGTGGCATTTGCCTTGTTATGTCACAACAGGAGGTCATGGGCTTGTTTGCTTCCATGCTGCAGAAGAATGGTGTCTTTCCCTCTTTCATTAGTCCAGTTCAACAGTAAATTTTCTCTGTTCAGTGTTAGTTTAAAGACTTAGACTTAATGGGAGCTCCCAATTCAAAGCCCCCATCAGTTAATACAGTGTACCCTTCATTATCTGGGGCTTGGGAGAGCTTTGACTATGTCAGCTGTTACCCCAAAACATAGGCGCCACAAAGGCTACTCCGCAATGCCAAATACCTCCTTGCAAAAGTGGGGAATGAATTAGCTCAAAATCAGGAGGCTAACAAGAGGGGGGCAACTTAGTGAGACCTTTCTAAAAAAGTTTGTAGGTTCATACAAGAAAAGAACCAGCCAGAGATTCAGAAATAAACTAAAAATATGTTTTATTGAGGAGAATTCACTCATGCATGTACACAAGATACAACAGCCAAACATTCACACAAGATGTAACTGAAGGATAAAGAGAGGGAAGATTATGGATAGAGAGGCTGAGGGTTTAGAGTTATAATTTCCAGTCCAGAAGAATAGTGAAGAAGCTGAGATGTGGCTTGGCTTAGGTAGGACCTAAGGACAGTTCTCATTCAGGAGCCAGATGGACAGAGTGATGGGTAGACCTTCAAGAGACTGTACTGGGCATCCTGGAATGAGGGGTATTTGTACCCCCAAAAAAGCCTGTGGAAGTGGAAGGTGTGTGCAGTTTCAGATGTGGAACAATGGGAGTTGAAGCACAGACAATGGACTATTAACCCATTAATGTCTGCAGTGTTTGGATGACAAAAACATAATGTGTGTTGTAATAGCTGTCTGTTGTGGGTGCTACAAGGCAAGAGGAAGGAGTTCAGGTGCACAGGGGATGGCTATCTGTCAATCAGTGTACTGGTGGGCTTCTCACAATTGTGTTCCCTGGGAAATTCCAGGTTCTACTTAAGCCTATTATCCATAGGAACAGCATCTATTTGCCTGACAAATGGCCCAGTCATACCTGGAGGGTGTCTCAGACTGACCAGCCTTTCTTTCTCACATTCACAGTCAGAGTTTTCCCTCTGTTGGTTTGACCTCCCAGTCACCTTCAGGTCTCATTTTGATATCAATGCCAATTAAATTGTGTTGCCAATTAAATATGATGCCAATTAGATATATTGCCCATCCAAACCATACCATTACTGGTAGCCAGACATGGGTCCTAACAAGCCACCAAAGCCTGCAGAATACAAGAAGCAGGAATAGTATTTTCTTGCCACAATCCCTTTTCTGCCCATAGTTGGCTTGTCGTTTCTGACACAACTCTAAAGTCTTCTAGGGCAGATATTGATCTTTGATGAGAAACAGATATAATTGATCCTTGCTCTGTGACTGTCAGCATGTCTGTTTCCTCCATATCTCCCAGTCTGCCACACTTTCAGTTCCATTTTCTTGCCTTCTGCTTGCTTGCCTCTCAGTGCTTCCCAGAAACTTCTTTGCATTGAACCTAGGTCTTCAGTTGGCCTTCCTGTGAGTCTGTCCCATGTTGCAAGTAGTTCTGAGGACAATATTGCTAGTTTGCATGCTTTGGCTGTTCATGCACTTGTGTGCCTAGAGACTCAGCATTAGGAGCATGTTACACCATAGTAACGGCAGCAGAAGTGAAAGTGACTTCCACATCCTTTGTTTGTGTTTCCTCTGTAGCACTGGGATAGAAAAATCCATGTGTTCTCCCCCAAGTGAGACACATTTCCTTCAGCACTGCTTACTCAAAAAAACATGAGCAGTTGCCACCTTTATCTCTGAACAATCAAAAGCGAAGCATAGTGAAATACGTTGGTTTCAAGGGATGTGCCTTGGTAAAGAAAACGATTTGGAGCAGGGTGGGGATTAAAAGAAATAAACTTGCTAAATGTAAAGACATTTTACAGAAGAGTTTAATGGTATGCCGTGAGACTGTTTTGCTCTTGGCAGGAGGGAAAACAGGGGGCCAGATGAGGGGACTGAGTAAAAGATGAGATCACACAGAAAGCTTTGTTGAGGAGAGACATTGTTCAATATCTCTGCAGGCACAGAGGAGGGGGGAGACGGAGGGGGAGGAATGGCTTCAAGGCAAGAATGTGCGGAGAAAGTATTTTTGTGAGTTCTGCAGCAAATGAGTCTTTACCTAGACTGGTGGCTCGACACGAGATAGGAGAAATTGCATTTCCATTCTTTCCTTTAGCTCAGCTCATACATCAGCAGAAATTTGCCTTGATTGACATTGTGACTTCATTTCTTTTTTTAAAAAAAATGTAGTGAGGCAAGAATGTTACACAAAACAAGGAGTGACCACCGTTGTTGTTGTTGTTGTTGTTGTTGTTGTTGTATGCCTTCATATCATTTCTGACATAGCGACTGTAAGATTACCCTGTCGTGGGGTTTTCTTGGCAGAATTTTCTCAGAGGGATATGCCTTTGCCCTCCTCTGAGGCTGGGAGAGTGTGATTGGCCAAAGTCAACCAGTGGATTTTCATGGCCAAGCTGGGGTTCAAATCCTGGTCCTCCCAGTGTCCTGTTCCAGCACTTAAACCACTACATCATGCTGGCTGTAAGCTTCCAATGTTACTAGAGATTTTTTTTTTTACATTAAAAAAATGATACTCTATTAAATGCATCTCTTTAGGAAGTTTGGGTGGAGTGAATGGAGGCTGCATCTTTAAGATTACTTCATGACTGATGGTTGACATCACAGTCAAATGGTGTGTTTTGAGCTTTCATGGTATCTCTATACACTGTCTTAGTAGTCCTTGGAACAATTCTGTGGCATAGATTGGTATTATTGTTAGTGGACAGCAGTTATTAAGAGAGAGGGTATTGCCTTGGAGCCACCCTGTGAATTTACGACTGAAATGAGATTTCAGCTCCAGACTTCCCTATGCTGGAGTCATTGCTCACATTCTTAGCTGCTTCATTCAGTTGCCATTTATGTCCTTCCCCATAGAAGAATAGGCCTTCTGCTTCCCATAGACTAGAAGCATCCTATCATTCTTCCTAATACAGTCTTACTTTCATTGCAATTATTTGACAGATTTGTGGCTTCTTTTCATATTGATATTTAAGGCACTCAAGGGCCACTTTTGTATACCACTCTGATTTTAACATCAGAAGCAGTATGTGCCAGGTTCTTTGGATATACTTTGGAAACTGCCTGTCTTTTTTGGAGGAGGACGTATGTCTCTTACTAGTTTTTTTTTAATTAAAGAATTATTTTTTTGATACAGGAATTATTTATGTGTGTACCTGTGTGTTTCTCAAACCTGCATGTAATGTAGGAATAAAGTTGTGCGTGTGGATGTGTGTAACTGCTAAGGGCAAGGTTTCCACCAGAAGACTAGGAATCTGCATTTCTCTCTACCTTTTGACCCAATATCAATGAAATACGTTGCTACTACTAACAAGGAAAAGCAAAACAGCTCATTCTGCTCCTTTGTACCTTTCCTATCTTTAGGTAAGCACCAACCACTTCTTTCTTTCTGATGCAGAGGTTTAATTCTGCCTCATTTATGGGAAAATCACAATGATTTACCATCACTTTTAGTAAGTTTTTTGCTTGAAGCATTCCAGAGTTGGTTTCACTGTATCCGATGCAACTTTCTCATGGCTTCAAGAAAGCAAGGGATTAACTAGCCTACCCTTTATGTAGTAAGACCTCTGCATCTTTATGAGAGGAAAGACTCTTTCAGCCTTTTGTTATAAAGGTCCTTAAATGCATGAAAAGAATGTTTGGTGCCAGGTAAAACCAAAGATAGATAATTTTAAAGCTAGGGATTTTGATCTGATATTGCCAGGACCAAACTGGCATATAGCTTACAATCTCATCTTGCTATCTCTTTCCAGGTGTGCCACACTCAGATATGAATTTCTGGATTATATCCCTTTATAGAAATGTATACTATCTGAGATTGTACCATTTGAAATTGTTGTGGGATTTAAATTCTCTGTCTGTATATATGTACAGTATGTGTGTGTGTGTTTGTGTGTGTTTGTTTGGTGCCAAAAACTAAGAAGCCTTAGTTTTTGACAATGAAAGTGACTGGCAATTCAGGCATTCAAGGTAGTATATAGTACCATATCAGGTCACTGCCAGTAGAGTGAAAGGCACTGCACATCTGAAGTTTGCATCATGTTGTTCTTGTTTTTGTGGTTTAAAAAATTCTCCTTGCACTTTAAGACACTATATTAAGGAGTAAGTTGCATAGCTTTTTGTTTGCAGGGAGTTCTGTTTATGTTCAATATAGATATACTTCAGTTAATGAAGTAGACATGTTCTTCGGCATTAGTTCTCTTAACAGAAAATTTGGTGCAAGAAGCAGAAATAACATGGAAAGAATAGGAAAAAAGAAAATAAGTTCAGCATATTTCAGCAGATATTTCCAAAAGCATCCAAAGATTCTCCCCCCACCAGCCTCCACTTTCTTAAGATTTCCATTTTAGGGACCAGATCTATGTTTTTCTAAGATGCTGGGGGAAGTTGGTGAGGCAGGCTTATCCGGTTTCTCCTTTCTCTCTGTTTTGCTGTTCATACATGCTCAGCAAGAGATTCTGGAGCCAGCTGATGGTTACCTTGCCTGTTGTAGGCAGGCACACACAACTACAACAGGATCAATTGGAACAGAATCCTGCTTTTTTGCAACTCAAGCCATCATGTTTCTGTAACCCAGTACTGAAAATCTATGTCTCTCCTGACCTTCTTCACCATCCCTCAGATGCTGATGCCATTAAAAAACACTTCCATTTCTTTTTTTAAAAAATAAATGTTTGTTTACAGTCAAAAGGGATCCCAGTTACATACAATAATGTTCCAGTATATCAAAAGCAGGAAAATAAAAACACAAAGGAAGGAAAAATAACCACATTAGGTTGTACGTTTCTATAAAAGCTGACTAAATGTCCAAATACAAGTCCATGTGTAAATTTTGTCTATACATCATTCTTGCAAACGTTGCAAATGTTGTTAGATTTTCTATCCATTGGATAACAAGTGGAGAAGAATGATCTTTCCAGTAATGAAGTATCAGTATTTTTAGCAAGAGCACAAAAATTCCACTTCCATTGGCCCTTTGGTAATTTCCAAGAAACAGGTAAGTTATTCCATAGAACATGCATGTCCCTGAATGTCAAGGAACTTTCCAAGACAAATTTATTGTTCTGATTACTTCCTCTCAAAATGTAGCATCTATGGGACAACTCCAAAGCATATGAGTTAAAGTGGCATTAGTAATATTATCTCTCCAAACTGCTGATTTAGAAACCCCTTCCTTGAATAGATGTGGCAACCAATATACCCAAAAAAGCAATTTCTGCTGTATAAGATATAGTTGGAGATCTATAGCCATACAAGTTACAGATGTTAAAAGTGATGACTGTTGATTACTCAGAACTGGATATTCCAGTTCTCTATTCCATTCTCTCTGTAAACGTCTCATGTCATATTTATTTATTATTGTTGTATGCTTTCAAGTCATTTCTGACATATTTCTGACCCTAAGGTGAACCTGTCAAGGAGTTTTCTGGGGCTAAGTATGTGTGGCATGCCCAAGGTCACCCAATGTGTTTTCATGGCTGAGCAGGGAATCAAACCCTGCTTTCCACAGTTGTAGTTCAAGCTCAAGCCACTACACCATGCTAGGTCTCACATTTATTGATACATAACAAAAATTTATATAGCTATATCTATATTGTTGGCTTGGGTACTTGGTTGGCCTCAACAAATCAGATGCACTTAAAGCTGCAGGGCCAATCTGGTTTGTAACAGATTTTTCAACGTAGATACTGCCATTTTACTGACAGAGGTATTTTAAACTGCTCTTGTAAAATTGAAAAAGGCAAAAAAATAACCGCCAACACCAAGTATCTCATTTAAGATAACAATCCCATTGCCAGCCCAGATCTTCCATAAAAATGATTCCTTACTAATTTTCAAATTTGTGTTCCCCCCACAAAGTCAATTTGTGTAGATCAAGTTGCAATTGATGAGACAGTATTTGCCGGACAGTTTTAACTACTGAAATTGTTGGAAAAACCCAACCCTTTTTTTAAATTAAATGAGAACCAAGTGCCAGAAATGAAGACTTCTAGGCTGACCGTGATGGCTTACCTACTTTAAGTAGGTATGTCCAAAAATTAATACAAGGTAATAGATATGCTTGATGGTATGTAAGAAAATCTGGAAGTCTGAACCCTTCCTCTTTGATTGGAATTTGCATCCTTTTCATTGAAATTCTAGGAAGAGATGAGCCACTTCCAGCTAGAATAAGGATGAGTAGGAAAGGAGGTGGGGCAAAGTTTTAAAAACTTTTATAAAAAGGAGCTTGTTTTTCAGAGGCTATATTAATTGAAATATGTCTGTATGTGGTGTTCTACTTGCAGACTGAATTGATAAAACTATAGAAAGAGCCTGGTCAAGTAAGCCAGCTTGATATAATAAGTCAGTATTGCCTCTTGCTCTTTGCTGTGTTAGTGCTTTATGTAGCATTAGTAGAATTTAACTTTTGAAAAAATGCTACTTACTTGCTTTGTTTGTTTAAGCGGTTTCTTTCCTAAGTTATTTTCAATCTATCTGGGGATGTGGTACACACAGAGATCTTCTTTTGTGAGTGACTAAATCTCTGTGGGCTTTGCATTTTTCTTTGGTTTATTAATCTGTTAACAAATTCTCTATTTAATATGTTAAGATTTGTAGACAATAAAAAGAGAGGGTATGTACACCCAGAAGAGAAGATTCAGAGAGAGGACTAGATTAAAGAAAAAACTAATCTTTATTAACAGAAATGCAGATATGATAGGAACTGATTTAACACTACGGATCCCAGGTTGGGTCTCATATCAGATTTGATTTCCATGATATGAGGTTACCCCCCGCTCCTTTTTTTTTTTTTAAAGGGGTGAGGGAATCCTTCTGTTTCTGAAGCCTGGTTCTGTGCTACACATGGAATTACTGCAACCTAAAAGCCTCCACTAGAGTAAATTACTTTTTTGTCATTAACTTTAAACAGGATAAATGTCCTTTGGAAAAATGATTGTGGTCAAAGGAATTGAGTCCTAATGCATGAAAAGCCAATATCTATTGAGTTCCAGTCCTACTGTTCTCTTTTGACATGTATCCTTGGTTTGGTCATTTAACTTGTTTGTTCTTCTTATTCTCTCTCTCAAGGAAAACACCTAGCATAAGCAGTTTTTGTGTTTATACAAATAGGTATAAGGTAGTGGGGCAGGCTAATCATTCTTAAAGACAGAAAACAAAAGATTTTATTTTAATTCTGTGAAATGTTAATTTTTCATCAGGATGCAGTTTGTTCTGTGGCTCCCTTTAGTCTGAGAATGTTACACCCTGTGAAGATTCCAGATCAACAGAGTTACCCTATATGTTTTGATGTATCCCTAAATGTTGTATGTGCTTTTGTACTTGACCATTGTTTTTCTCTTATTAATGGAGGCTCAATTCCCTTAAGAGCACTTTGTTTAATGTGTACCCCATCTTAAAAACACTGAATTCATTGGGGATTACAAAATTTCAGTGTTAATTTCTAGTGGTTTTTTTTTTAAATCAGTATTTACCAGAAAACACCATCTACATTGTAATGCAGGAAGGCCCTACCTGTAAGGGGCTCCTGGTTGTTTAGGTTGATGTGCTTTGATCCTGGAAGGGTTGGGATAGGGCAAATGGAAGGCCCAGAAAAGAAGAGCTAGAGAGTGAAGGGAGAGCAGCTGAAAATAGGAGGTTTTAGAAGAAAAGACGGGTGGGGGTTAATAGAAGGAGAAGGATATTACTAGAGAGTAGTGGAGAGGTTTGTGTGCCCAGAAACTACACAAGTGAGAAAAGCTGCAACTCACATATTGATAATGAGCCCAATCTTTGCCTATGGGAATTTGGTGAAAATGCACATGATTTTGACATTCAGGGAACTCCTGCTGTTTCTTATTTGGCATCATTTGGCTGCAACATCATTAATGATCAATAGCATCTTCTGTATTCTGATAGTCAAGAAAATGGAGTATGAGTGGCCATTCTAAACAGAAACCATGGAAAGGGCAAAACAGATGAAAAGTAAAAGCAATACATGGGAAAAAAAACAGAATGAAATTTGGCTGCACCAAAAATATCTGAGAAAGTAGGGCTTGGGATATCACTGTATACATGCCCAAAAGTTAAAATTGCAATATTAATGTGGAAAAAAACATAGTAATTTTAATAAAACCTCAAATGATTTGCCAGCATGACTAGCTGGTGAGCCCACCACACCTCTTATAACCCACAAGGAAATATAAAGCTAGCATCATGCATTATAACCTATACATAAAGTAGTTTCTGTATTTCTTTTTTTCATTACTGTACTAAATTTTACATTAAGAAGATGCATATTTCTTGGGAAATGTTTTTCAAAGTAGGATAGAACATCACCACCAAATCACTACCATGAATTTCCATCAGTCAATCTACTACCTTTTTTAGAAGAACCAGTTGATCTCATACAATCCACACCAATCTTTATGAATTTAAAATGTGTAAGAACCCATTTTTATTCATTTCAGACTACATTTTGGAGAAGTTTCAGCATACCTAGCTCTTCCCTGGGGACATCATCTTGAATAGTGGATATCTAAGTAAAAAGAGTTGGTTTCCAGTATGATGAGCTCACCTAAATCAAATTTGTCCTGTTCACTCAAAACATCATGGCCTTCCCATCATAGAAAAAAAAAAGCCCAACAAACTGTATTATTCAGTGTTTCTACTGCAAAAGCAATTTCATCACTCACACACCCAGAAAAGAGTAGCAGCTAGTATCTCAACATGGAAAATTATTTACTTTTGCTCAAAAATTAGATCAGTAGATGTAAATTGTTGGGAGCTTGTAATGGGTGTTCCCTTCTTCTGGGAAGTGCCAAAGAGGCCTCATGGTGTTGAAACAGAAGAGTGGTGTGAAACAGTTATTTCAAAAAGACAACTAAGTTTTTGGAGTCACATTCCAATACAAATGTGATTGGATAATATAATAAACCATAAGGTTTATAATAAGCTGTAAAATAAAGATACTTAAGAAGAAGAAGAAGAAGACACCTTCCCAATGCAAGACTGGAATGTAACTTCTGCATTGAAGCTCCTGAAAGACCTAGATCATCAGTAACTGGCTTAAAGCAAAATAAAATAGAAATTGATTATTTTTCTTTCCTCTTTGAAACATGTTTCGTTCCAAAACACTCCCAGAAACTAAGAAAAAGAATTAGAGGAATCCAACAGTAAAGATTTGGGGCCCTAGTCTTAATGGAAAGCTTTGAAAGACTTTAAACCTGTATGTTGCTTGAGAGAATTTAAAATATGTTGAGATAGAGAAATATATAATGTTGTATGAGAAAAAATTCTGTATTTACTGGGAACGACCTTGGAATTAATATAAACAGTCTGGCTCCATGAGTTGAATGAGGAATAGTGCTTGAAGCAACTCCTATAGAGAAAACTAAGCAAACAGCACCACCCAGTGTTGGCAAAAAGCAGAACGGAATCTACAACAATTACTAAGAAAGTCAATGATGCTCTTGAATGAAATATATGAGCTAAGAGTGCTGTCTGATGCTGAATGGATAGACAGGACTTAGCTTTTTTTTCTTTCCTTTTTGTGAGAATTGATCAAGGACATTAAAGATACTGATTGAATATATAGTGAATTTATAACATGGAAACATAACTGGACCCAGCAAATCATGAGAAAGGCAAGAGAGAAGAGGATCTGTAAATCTATCTATCAAAACTTCAGAGATGGCACCGAAATTTACAGATGAACTCCGGACTTTAAAATCTCAGGCGTCTCAGACGACAGCATAGATAACCCATTTGGGAAATAAAATTGAACAGATGGGGGGGAAATTACTGCAAAAACTGAAGTGAGAGTTGGATATGAAGTCTGGGGGTGAAGGAAATTAAAAATTCTTTTCTCCAGATGGCCACAGAATGAAATCAAGTGAGCCAGAGGATGCAGACTTTGGAACAAAAAGCTAAAAATTGTGACACCAGGGTAAACAAACTTGAAGGAAGAGAATAAGACCTGGATGCATTTGCATTGATGGAATTACAGGAAAGAGAAAATTGTTTGCAATGTAGATCAATACCAGAAGGAACAAATGAAAATATCAGATAGCAGATGAAAGAAGCAATTACAGACTTGTAGGCTCTGAAGAGGGAAGAGACAAAGAGCCAGACTTGGCAGAGAGTATCACAAATCTTTGTACACATCCAGAGAGAGAAACTTACCTGGAGATATGATAGTTTATTTTCTGCAAAAATAAATCGGAGATCAAGTTGTGAAGATAGATGGAGTAGAGATCATCATATTTAAAGAGGTACCCACAAGGAATCTTCATTGGACAAGGGAATACAACTTTTTAGCTGAGAAATTAAGGAAAAATGGGATCTCATTCAGATGAGAAATTGGAAAGATTTCATTTAAATTTACGCAAAAGTGCTTTATAGTGAATACAGTGAAGAAGGCCAAAGAGTTTATGCAGATATACAAAAAAGATTTGAATCAAATAAGTGAAGAAAAAAATGAAGAGCAAGATCAGGATCAAGACAAAGATGGGACAAAGGATAAAGTTTCAGATGAGGAAGAAATTAGAGGTATAACAGTCATGGACTGTTCTAAATTTTAAGATTAAAATGGATCTGAAATGTATTGTTTGAAATGTCAGGGACCTGAACATTCCTTCTAAAAAAACTAAAATCTTTCATTATTTGAAAAAGTTTAAACAAGACATAGTCTGTTTCAAGAATCGCATATCAGAAAGAGAGAGTTTAAGTACCTGCAGTGTATAAGACTGGACAAAGAACTCATTGTAACTTCAACAGAGATAAAACAAAGTAGTTATGTATGTAAACCCTAATGTATCACTAGAGTTGATGTTTGAAGATCAATATGGCAATATTTGGGAGTTCAGATTGATAGCAATGGGACTAAAATCTTGGTTATAGCAAGAAAATAACTGAAAAAATAACTGACTGAAAATAAATTGATCTTCATTTGAAGTTATTGGACAAAGTATTGAAGTGCTATGATGAGAACCTGATGGTGTTGAGAGACTGGAATTGAGGCATTACCCCACAATGTGATAGACTGTCAGAGAAAGATTTCAAGATTCAGTGAGCAAAGCTTCTTACAAGGTTTTTTGCCTTGTTTTTGTTTTTTGAAATGTTAGAGGTGCCACAAGGAGAAAGGAACAGGCTTATCCTCTGCTGCCTCAGGAGGAAGAACCAGGTCTAATGGTTTTAAGTTACAGGAGAGTAGATTTTGATTAAACATTAGAAGGAACTACTTGATTGAGAGCAGTTCGGCAAGGGAATCAATTGAGTTCTCCTCCTCTGGATGTCTTCAAAAAGATGCTGGACAGTTATTTTCTGGGAATGCTTTATCTAGAGATACTGCACTGTAGGGGGTGGGACCCAATGGTCTCTGGATCCCCTTCACACTCTATGTTTCTATTATTCATTGTCTCCAGATGTTCCTCTTGTTCTCTGCCTGACAGTGTATAGAGACTCCTCATATCTTCAGGAAACTGAATTGTGAGGCTCCCACCCAGGGGTTTTTGCTGAGTTTCATGTTGGAAATAATGCACTAAAGAAAGCAGGAAGTTAAAGAGATGTGATTGTAAGGCAGAGAGGAAAGCAAAGCAAGAGAAGCGTTTTTGGCAGGATGTATGAGAAATGGAGTTCTCAAAAATGTATGTAACTATATCCCTCTTTCCTAAGCTCAAGACTGGGATAACGGGGGCCTTGAGTAAAATCACTGCTGGCATTGTTCACTTTTATTTTGGTAAGGTTTTCAGTGCAGACTTTTTACTTAAATAACCATTATCAATAATTATCTAAATGCATTAAACATTTCCTGCTAACTTCCATATTTCTGATTCTGATTCAGGGTACGAGTACAATCAAAAGTGCTCCATAGTCCCATATGCCTCAGTAATTACCTGGAGATCTTTCAAGATTTTGGGCAAGAGTGAAAACAAATGGTTCAGTAGGTGGATCTTGGGCCTTTTCACACAACACAGTTATGGTACTGTGATTCCACATTAATTACTGTGGCTGTACTCTAGGGAATCCTGGGGTTTCTAGTTTGGTGAGGCACTAGAGTTCTCTATCTCAGAATTCTTCGTACTCTTCCCTAAAGTGCAAATCAAAGGATTCCACAGGGTGTTGCAATGGCAGCTAAAATGGAATCATAGCATGATAATTCTGTGGTGTGAACGGTCTCAGGGACTCTTCTGGCGAATTATGCATTCGGAACAGCCCCGGAGACTTTAGGATTAGATAGAAGAAGAATGTGCCCAAACCAATAATATTTATCAATCGTGTGGTGTAGCATACCAAGAGGTTGAACTATAAATTTCTAAATATTTGGTTCTAATCTTTCCACTGCCCTGACTTTGGTACATGGCCTTGACACTCTTTCTCAGCCTTATCCTCCCATCCTTACTGGTCTACTATACAAGATTGTTGCAAGAAATGTGAGAAGGATGTGTGTCCCTCCAGGTGATGTCAAGCTACAGCTCCCATAATCCCTGATTATTAATCAAGCAGGCTGGGGTGGATGGGAGTTGGAACCCAGCAACATGTGGAGAGCCAGACATCTCTGACTCCCATTGTAAGGACAACAGCCAGATAATATACATGACACTGTACACAACTGTGTATTTTTAAAAATGAACTGAACTTTTCTACAATAAGCATTCAATTATATTTAAATAGCTTTCCCCATAGTACCATGTTGTGGTACTTCTTACCTCTCCCCCCCCCCAACAATTTGGTTGTGATTTTATATTGTATGTTGTCTCATGGGGAAGAATCTAAGCTTTGGACTCTTGGTAGCTCAGAAGTGGCATTGTACAGCCCTCATCCTAACAAAAATAGAGACAATGGGAAAATGTAGGATGAGAATTATTTGAAGAGGTCTAACCATCTTAAACAAGAAATGTTAATTTGGCTTTCTAGTGATTCATCTTTTAATATCACATAAATAAATAAATAGAGTACTCCCCAGCTATAGCTCATTAAAGAACTGGCAGGGGGCTTTTTTCCCTGCCCAAGGGAGAGACACAAAGGACAATATGATCTTCTCCTTACACAAGACGTCTACTCATGGGATGTTCTGTAGAGCCTTCTAAATTAGCTAGGGCTGATTGTTAAGCTTTTAAGCATTGTTCTCTGCTTAAATAACATTGTAAATTTGCCCTGATGTACTAGCCAAGGGATTAGGCAGACAGGGAACTCTGTAAAATATCAGATTTCTTCCACTTTGTAAAATTCATGCCAGAGGGATTGATGAGCTGCTAGGGAAGCTAATAAAGTTATCAACTGCAATTAATTCAAAGGGGGAAATCAGGTAAGAAAGCTAAATAAATCATACCTTTTTCTGTTAAAATAATATGTTTAACATTCTAATCATTTACACACATTTTGTCATCTTCACCTGACAGGCACACAAACCTACCAGTTAAATATTTAGGGCTCCTTAAGAAAGAGGAAATGAAATAGGTTATGTAGGCTTGTGTGTACATGCATGTGGAGGGAAAGGAGGGAGAGAGAGGAGTGGATGTTTCAAGAAGTTAATAACTGGTCTACTTTTAGTTGTGGGATTTGAATTCTTCAGTGTGGCACTGACTTTGAAAGCTGTACTTTTTGGAAGCAATTCCAGTCTTATCCTGAGAGCTACATCCTGCGCAGTGAAATTTTTAGATCAGAATTGGATGAAATTCTACATATTTTGCAAGCTGATAGTCCCAGGTCCAATTCATGACACTCACTTAAAGGAATCCAATAACAGGGCCCAGAAAGATCTCTCTACCTGAAAATCAAGAGATCCAGTGCCAATTAGGGTAGCAAGCATTTGAACGACTTTGTTCTTAAGTTTGATTGATATGAAATAGCTGTGCAGAGTCAAAAGCCAAGGGGTTTGCTTGGCACTAGAGATAAGTATGAAGACTGAAATGGTTAGGCGAACCTGTTTTTTCCTTATATTTCTCTGTGATCCAGATGTATGCCAGATTGACTCTCTACTTAGTTTATCTTATAAATCAGTCTCGGTTGTTCTTATTTGTCATATTTCGTATTTCCCAGCAGGGAAGGGAGGAATATCCTAAACATTTGTATTGCTCCTCCCATTCACTCCAATAGGAAGACTCCATTTCCACATAGGGGAGCAACTCCCAGAAGGTTAATCTTTTTCTTGCCTTCCGTTTCTATAGAATGTACGTACCTAAGCTCTTCAGCTTAATCACTACAGCCACTCCAAAGCTTGTTTGGTCTTTCTTGGTCTCTTTTGCCTCTCTTGCCTCCCTTTCTCTATATTTTTTTAAAAAAGGACAACACAGAGACTTTTACTCTTGGCTTCTCCTTTCCTCTCTTTAAGCTTTTGCATCCTTGCCTCACCACCCTGTTCCTTTCTCCTCTTATTTCAGGAGTGTGGAAGAAAGGAAAAGGTTCAAGTGAGGATGCCTAGGGAGGAGGAGGAGAACCACTGGCATGGCCAGCAACTCTCTCCCCCCGAATACCCTCTCCCCACTCAGTGGGAATGA
This sequence comes from Ctenosaura bakeri, assembly GCA_948474755.1. NCBI lineage: Eukaryota > Metazoa > Chordata > Lepidosauria > Squamata > Iguanidae > Ctenosaura > Ctenosaura bakeri. Next base: position 24,867 of record CAOLHI010003796.1, read on the forward strand.
GGCAGGTACTTGTGAAGGATGCTAGTTGGTGGAGGAGGCACATGGGAGCAACCAGGGGTGGGGATTCTCTGCCATGTTGCTGCATCCTCCTGACACCACCACCCAACTTGTACTGGGCCAGGGGGCATGGAGGCTCACTGGGATGCTGTGAATTATGGGGGAAACATGAGTAACGGGAGCACCTCCCACCATTAACACTGGGAAGGAAAATTCCCTGATTTAGCTGCCTGGATCCTAGCTCTTATAGCGTAGGAGGCTGACACTATTGCTGCAGTGGGCACATTAGCACTGCTGGGAGATTTCAAATTGAAGGCAGATGGGAATGGGCAGGCAGTTGGTCCTTCTCTGCCCACTTTCAGCTTGGCAAAACAATACCTGAGTGAAGGGGAAAGAGCCTTTTTCAGCCCAGCAAGCATGTGGTGGCAACAGCAGGGCCCACACTGACTCTTTTTCAAGTGATTCTGCTTCAGCCATGTGGGAGGAGTTGGAGGCCTGCCAGTGCAGGCAACTGCCATCTTGGCCATATGGCAGCAAATAAGCCCAAACAACACACGTCAGACAAATTTGCCTAATGGGTTATGTAGTTTGGTGTGGTACCTAGAATTGTCTGCCAGAAAGCTCTTATGTTGCAGGTCAAGAGAATGGACTAGAGTTCTCTAGTAGAGAATTCTAAGCACCCCACTAAAATACAAATTCCAGGATTCCACAGGATGGAACCATGACAATTAAAATGATAGCAACTGTTATAATTGTATAGTGTGGGTGCATCTCTGGGCACTACTCTGCTACAAAACAGCACTAGGAGGCATAATTTGCAATTGGGAAGGAGAGACACTTACCTGAGACGTCTTGGCCTAGCCCTAATAACTCTGCCTCTTCTGTGAGCTGGGAGTATCATGGCTCCAGTTTTAGGATAGGTATACCTGTTTAGTCCTTTCCCAAATCATGCCTGATCTCTTGCTGGAAGCTGCCTTGGCATAGTTCTTGCCTCATGAGTTCAGGTCCTCATTGCACAAGTGGTCAACTGAACTGAGAGTAGGTAAGGTAATCATTCTGGAGATCACTCTTGGATTTTTTCCCCCTTGTACAGGAGAACAGAATGGAATATACTTTTACCTAAGTCTAAGAACTGAACTAACTATAAACAGAAGAAGAACCATGAGTCTTAGAAAAGATCTGCATCACCTCTTTCTTCCTTCTCTTCCTCTTCTCAGGGATCACTATACACCAATTCAGAGTGTTGAGTTAGCACTCCCCTCATACAAACACACTCTTCCACCACCCTCTCTAGCAATAGGAAGAAGAACAGAAAGAGAAATAAAATAATGGGCTAAAAATCTAAGGAACTGGGTAGCTTATAATCTGCCTCCGACAACTCTGATAGGGTAGAGGGGAAAGTATCAGAGAGAGGACACATAGTCTTACTGTATTCAGGGCAGGCTAATCAACCTGAGCATATTCCTAGCATGGCTTGCCACAACAATTTCCTCTAAGGAGCTTAACACCACCTCACTTCGGAAAAGGTCCAAATTGAATATTCCTCTAGGCTTGATAAAATACACTTTCATACTCTTCCCTGATAGATTTGAAAGGATATGGAAGCTAAATGGAATAACCCATCTAATGAGCACATCTTATTAACAAGCTTCACTCACTCTCTTCATACACTATGGAGCCCCTAAATATACCAAATGTGGTTGCCCCCATAGCTGTCCAGAGTATCCTCAGCTGCCATACCAGTAGACAATGGGAGAGACCTCAAGGGCCAACATATATTATGGCAGAATTACATCATAAGAATTTTGAAACTTCCACCATAGCCTTTACTGTGGCAAATGCTTTCCCAGGGACTGGATTCCTGTGAGCTGGAGGTCTGACAGGGAACAAGCCTACACCTGCACCACCTAAAAATGAATTTTTAAGGAGAGATTGCTTATAGAACTGAAACTTCTGGCAGATTTAGCTCTAGAAACCCTGAAGCTGAATACCAGAGCCATGGCTATCAGTAACTTGGTCAGAAGGAACATCTGAGTTTAGAATTGGGAGGTAGATCCTGGTTCCAAAGCCAAGGTGGCTAACTCAATTTTCAAAGGATCTAAGCTCTTTGGAGGACCACTGGAAAAGCATCTACAGTATTGGAGACTAAGGAACAAGTGGAACAAATACCCCTGTAAGAGCAGTTTTCCTTTTGTTCTATAAAAGTTCCTCCAGAAACCAGATTGCAACATTAAATCTTCAAGAACAAACACCTAAATTTTCTCTTCTGTTGCTTCTGGCAAGAGAAAATCTCTAGTGCTTTTTCTGGCCCAGACGAATTCCAGATCAGAAACCAAATTTTGACTACCCATGATTATGGTACAGCAGCAGTCCAAAATACCTTTAAAGTGACAAGGAAAGAGATCTTGGGTTTGTGCAGATAGCTTTGTGAAGAGGCTGGTCCTATAAATAAGGCAAGTTCCATGTTGGGAATCAGCAGGAAAGAAAAGGAAAATAAAACAGCTATGATTTTAATAATTGTCTGACTACACTTAGAATATAGTGTATTTACTGGCAGTGGAAGGATTCCTACAAGCTGTTTAGGACTATCTTATGCCACACAGAGACCTTGTGAAGGGTGTGTATTGGGGCTTCAGGACAAGCTGGCCTTTAGGAACCCTGCAGGAAACTTCCAGCAGCTATTCTGATGGCATTTTCAAAGCTTCACGTATTGCTGAGGGTGGTGCTGGTTTCAGCGTTAGAAGTATTGTTTAATATTAAATCATTTTTTTTTTATGTCATACAGAGATGGGTCTTTAGCACTCCTTGGCAGCTGTCAATACAGACTGTAAAGCAAGGAAGATAGACAGCACTGGAAGCAACCAGTGGCAATAAAGGGTGTGCATGCGCGCGCATCTGTCAGTCAGTCACAGTCCGACTGATGGCCGTGAATGCCAAGTGGGAGAGGGACAATCCGTTACCTGAACCAAGCTATTATGGAAAAGGCAACTCTAGAAAAGTCACTTGGGCTTCCAGAGATAATGTTCCAAAAAGCCCCCATAGCAACAAGTTTGTTCTATCAAATGAAGTGCAACTCTATTCCAAATGGGCTGAATACCATCCCTCAAGTCAAAAACATACCCACCAACACATATGTTTTATCTGGACTAAGCTTTAGCTTTTGATCCTTGTCCAGTCTATTATCGGCTCCAGGCAGCTGCTGTTTAGGCTTTCCATCAACTCACCTGAATTTGATGAGAACTAGTAGTAGAGTTAGCCATCATCAACATTTTGATAATATCTCCAGATGATCTTGGTTATCAGGTTCATATAGCTGTTTTTCTATTACAGGAGTCCCCCGCCTACTTGACAGGTTAGGGACCAGGGCACTGTCAATAAGCAGAAATCATTGAAATGCAGAACCTATAGTGCTCTGGTTCCTAAGCTGTCAATAAGCAGTCAACGCCTTATTTGGCCACACCTGGAAGCACTTGGGAAAGCTTGGAAGGGGCTTTAAAGGAGCAAGTGGAAAGTCTTTGCTTGCTGTGGTGAGGAGTGTGCAGAGGAGGAGGAAGAAAAGCGGGGTATGGAAGAAAGTGGGGTGCAGAATAGGCACTATATTTGAACATGTTTGTTCCCTGTGGCTCTGGAAGGCAGAAGATGATAGAGGTAAGAGGAAAGGTTTGATTGTGGGAGGGGGTACTTGCTTCCCACCACTGCTCCCTCCTCCTCTGCTTCCTGCTCCACCTCTCCTTCACTTGATGTTCTTGCTGCTGCTACCATCTCCCCACCTGTAGTAAAGAGCTGTCACCAAGAAGATCACTTGGCTTCTATGCCTTCCAGAGGTGGGCTGCAGAGTTGAAGAGGCGAAGGGTGCCCATGCCTTGCATATGAAACTCTCAAGGACTTCTCCCTTCCCACCACTTCCTGCCCTCCTAATGAAGAGCATCCAAACCAGGTGGTGCATTCTTTTGCAAACATGACACACCATTTTGAGCAAGAAGTGCCTGGAATGCAGCAGAAAAGACCACCCACTCAGTTACTTGTTGGCTTGGGATGGAGGGCAGAGGAGAAGTGGTGATGGCGGCAGCAGCAACAACAAGTGAAAGAGAGATGGAGGAGGAGGAGGAAGAAGCAACGCAGTAGCCTTTGAGAGAAGGTTTTTGGGGTTTTTTTAATCACCTAGTAATGTGGCTACTTACCCCATTTGCATGCTGGAGCCAGAACTTTGGTTCACTTGTAAGATATGGGTCAAAGACTCTGCTAAAAAGAAATATCCTTTGGCTGCAGACCACTGCCCCATGCCAACCCCCCCCCCACACACACACTATCAATAAGGAACCACAACACACACCCTCAAACCAAATGACAGTTCCTATGTCAAAGCACAATGTGTGTTGCCTTTGCTTAGTGATTAATGTGTGTTCCTGTTGGGCATTAATGATTTTAATGCACAAATGTCAGCGCTTCCAACTGCAGGATATTTGATGCTTATTTCTCTGTATAATGTACTACATTTTGGGCTAGATAAGCTCTTAAGAAGCTTCCTAATTTTCGCCCTCTTAAAACCATGAGATAACAACATCATGACTTGCCAAGGAAGGGATGATTTGTCTGAAAACTGCAGATTTGACAGGGATGCCTTATGATATGTTTTATGAGTAATAGTCTTAGGAGACTGTGGGCACAATCCACTGAGCAGAACGCCACTGAGAAGACCTCCACACACAAGAACTCTGGAATGCAGAGCATTGATGGGCTTCCACACACACAGAAGAATTTCTAGCATTTGGTGAAGCAGGCCTGGCCCCTCCCGAAACTGCAAACCCCAGGATTCCATAGGATGTTGAAAGTGGAATAATAGCGCTATAACAGTCTAGTGCGGAAACAGCTTTAGTCTATTAAAGCGTATGCTACCAAGTTCTTTCTCTCAATTAGTCTCAAAGGTGCTACAAGATCCCTTGGCATGCAGGAAACATCTTGGTTGACTTGCTCCTCATAAGAGTTCATATTATTCAGACAAAATGGTTTGAGAGTGAAGTTACTGGATTCATCAAAGGGCGGTAATGATGATGTCTTTATTAGTTTGAGCACTTCTGTGGGCACCTTTAGAATTGGCTGCTGTGCATGTGATGAGGCAGGGGTTGTCATTTAAAAAACATCAGAAGTCTTTACACACTCTCTTGTGTGTTCCTGTAGGTATGTGCACTTTCCTTCTCATTCCAGATTTTTTCCTCTCCCCTCTCCTTTCTTCTCTCTCCATATATCATGCAAGTGAATGGGGCAGTTTCTCCAATCATTTGTTACAGTAAGGGTGGGGAGAGGCCCACCTTTTGAACCAACAGGGGGAATCTCTCTCAGTCCATTCAATTTTAGGGGAGGACAGTTGTTGTGTGCTTTCAAGTAATTTCCAACTTATGGCAACCCTAAAGTGACCCTATCATGGGGTTTTCTGTGTCACACATTCAAGTTCACAGAGTGGGTTACAGTGGCTCAGCAGAGAATCAAATCCAGGTCACCAGGGGCATAGTCCGACACTTAAACCATTAGGCCACACTGACTCTCAGACTGCTCCCCAGTTCAGATAAATGAGGGAATCACTTCATTCATTTGATTATGGAGGGTGAGAAGTCCCTCCTTAGCAAAGATCCTGTTTATCTCAAGGGTCAAGGGGGGGGGCTTTCATCCTGCCCCTCATCTTCACACACAAGTGAATGAAGAAACCAGTCTATTCACTTGCAGAGGCGGGGGGATACCTGATACATGCCCCATGGTAAGTTGATGAGTAGATATATAGGTGCTTCTTTCTGATGCAAACCAAACAGCTGCAAAAAACATAAAGAAACAAATTTTTAAACATAGATCATTATCAGCTTTACTGTCTGATTCTACTATCTGCAAAGCTAAGTGTGGGTGTGTCTGATACTTCTCTAGGATGAGGCTGAATTAGAATTTTAAATGGGAGTGCCGTAATGAAGCCTCAGAGAAATATGATCAGTGTCTGCTTTTAAAAAAATGTTACTGTAGTGCCCTGCTGGTAAAAGATACTTTTCCTAAATAGAAGGCAAAGAGTTAAAGACCATTGTCTTATAAATGGAGGTAAATGCTGACACAAGGTCTTCAGTACTTTTTTTCTCACAGAACACCCATCTTTAATTTGCTTGTCCCTTTGCCTGTATAACATTGTACATCTGCCCTTGAAATCAGCTCTTGCAAGCAGGAGTATAGCCAGGGAAGTCAATTTAGCAGAGGTTCCTGTCTGTGTCCTAGCACTGCAGGCAGACAGCCTGGAGCTAGGAGTTATTATCGGCTAAACAGGTATATGAATAATTACTAAAGAGAGAAGCTTGGGTTAATTGCACTTTTTAATCTTGTTCCATAAATTCATAGATACTTTTTCTTTTTCGGGGGAAAGATGGCAAAAGTTTTTGACAGCTGTTTTTCCTGAATTGTGGGGATTATTATTTATTTATTATGATTTATATATCAGTCACTGTAAGCGAAGCATTACAGTATGTTTTTTTAATGCAGAATATTTATCTCTAGCCTTCCTCTAGAGGGTATCATCTTGTCTTCACAATCTCCCTGTGAGGTAGGATAGGCTGAGAGACAGTTAAACAACATGTAACATTATGTATACTTTAATCCCATGATTTGGATTATTCCTCCTCCTCCTCCTCCTCCCTATTCTTCTCTCTCTCTCTCTCCCTCCCCCCATCTCCCTCTCAGTAGGATTCCACTGAGCCTACTGGAGCCATGTTCCCCATCCAAGTTTCTGAAGTAATTTTTACATATAAGGACACTTATGTAGGATTCATATCTATTGGTAACACTCTAAAAGATGACCTTTGGTCACTGTCTGTTGTCTGTCTCCTAAAGAATTATCTGATTCGTGGAATAGTGGGTCATTGTTGCACTACATCTTTTCCTCACTTACCCTATTTTAGGCTATGTGAATGGTGTATATTAGCCGCACTAGCTTAATCAATCAGGTGTCCTGACACCTTCCTTAGGAGTTCTTGCCATTACAACACTGTGTTTCAGGACCAAGATATTTAGACATGAATGAAATACAAAACAAAAGTAAGTGAGTTTACATTCATGTGTCTAAGGCGAACGTCTCACAGGATTTTCTGTGGCTGAGAGTATGTGACACACCCAGGGTCACCTAGTGAGTTTCTATGGCTGAGCAGGGAATTAAACCCTGGTCTCCAGGATCGTAGTCCAGTGCTCAAGCCACTACATTATGCCGGCTCTTATTATATGGATATTTGATAGCAAATTGAGCTTGAGCTCTCAGTAGAAGCCAAAACGATTAACTGAGGCTATTGTATTTCAGACGTATCATGAGAAGGCACAACTCACTAGAAAAGATGATAATGCTCGGTAAGTGAAAGGCAGTAGGAAAAAAAGACTGCATTACAGGTGGACAGACTGAAGGAAGACCTGAAAGTCCTGAATTTGCAAGATCTGAGTAGAGTTGTTAAAAACACGATCTTTGAGAGGTCTTTCATTAATAGGGTCACCATACATCAAAGCCAGCCTGGTGGCAGTAAACAATAACAAAAGCTTGATTTCTCCAGCACTCTTGTACTTTTAAGAAGGAAAAGAATACAAACATATAACTGTCAGGTATTTGCTGAAACTGTTTCATGGAATTCTATTCATTGCCCCCACAAAGTTTTTTACTGTTAACCAACAAGAGTTACAGTGCCCCCTCTTTTCTTCATTCTGCTATTTTTAAGTGACTATCTCTCTCTCTCTCTCTCTCTACCTATCTATCTAGAGGAAATATTCCAAAGCTCATTTAATTTGGCAACTGCTGAATTATATTATGTGTGTGTGGGGGTTACTACACAGATATAAAGCTCAAATATTGTCACGTATAAGGTGTGGTATAGTTTATAGTACATCGTCATATAGCTGGTGGCCCATGGTGCCAGTTCAGGCCATTAGCCATATATGGGAGCCAACCAGAGGCTTGATAAGCCTCTTGTCTTTGCTGCCTCCTTGAAACTGCAAAAACAAGGCTGGGGCTGATGTTCTATAGCAGCTGGCAGGCCACAATGCAGAGCTGGCATGAATAGTTTCAGTTTGGTAGATTGCAGATTGTGCCCGCCTGTTTTACCTTCTTGTAAGTTTGCAAACTAGACAAGTAAAAGTTTCATGACAATGGAGTAAACTTTTGTACTTTGCATGTGACAATAAGGTTTTTCTTTCTTACAATAGAGAATTTCTATTCATTTTGTTGTGTGTGTGAGAGAGAGGAAGAAATGGGTACTGGGCATATAAAGCATTTTTGTTCAGGATGGAAAAGGAAGCTGGCAAACATCTGGACACTTTTATAAGGCTTGTCAAGTCATTGAAAAACTTGATTAATCATCTTCCTTTTAACTGATTACTTTTCTTCTTATTAAAAGCTCAATAGTGTTTTGTTTTTTGAAATATTGAATGAGGTGTAAAGTAATATGTACTTTTAGTCTGCTTTATACAGAGCCTGAAATTAAGCGCCTGTGAAGCACTGAGCCATCATACCTGAATTCCATCCAGGATGTCAGATACTTCCTACCTGTCCCAAGTCACTCACTGCAAGGATTCAGTGCCTTTCAGACTTTCTGAAATTAATTAGCACCCCTTAGCATACTGAATTAAAATGGGGAGGAGAGCAGGGACGATTGTCTACTACAGCCATGCTCAAACACATCAGTCCAAACAGGCAAAGTAAAAATGAAAGCAGAGGTGTACACTTCTACATCCACCTAATTCATTCATGGGAGATTTCCAAGATTACCACTCAGTAGCCTTAAAAAAAAAAAAAGAACAAGACTACAGTAAAATAAATTAGCAGTTCCTAGTTACCTCTCACTTTCTTTGACATTTCACATGTGAAAATGCCAGAGTACCTGTTGTTTTAAAAGGCATCCCAGGCAATAATTTCTGAGTATGCAAATGAGCTGAGAGGATAGCAGTGTGAATTGTTTTCAGTCGCTAGCTATGTCACAATGGATGCTGCTCAAGCTGGAGAGAAGAGACAGGAAAAGTTTAATGCCCAGGGTCTTGGGACTCATACTATACAACCAAGATGCCTCACCTGCCAGTATATAAACGCTTTAAAAAATACACAGCTTTCATATATCATTGCTGATAATGATATTAAGGGTATGATTTGTGTTTTTGATGATTTGATTTAGTTTACTGTGTGACTCAAATGATCCCTTACTTATTACTATTCTTTTTGATGATGGTTTTGTTACAGAACATTTTCATAAGAAATATAGCATTGTTTAAAAAAACGAACATCAGCAATATTTAACATATGGTCATTGCAGTTTAATGATACGTACCACTTCATATATATTATCTCAGTTATCCTTACAACAGGGTGGTGTGCTAAACCAGTACTATTGTCAACATATTAACTATGAAGCAGAGGCTAATAAAATAATGGCTTGCTTAAGAACACCTGAGTTCATTACAGAAGTGAGACTTGAATCAGCAGCCACAAAATATATACCCTTAGCCTTTGATATGGTGTATATGCACGGAGTTCCTACCTGTTAACTTATACTACTGAACTTGAGAGAGCCTTGGGGCTTGTATGCACACATCAGTGATTCCTCAGTGAAAATATCAACTGTGGCAGAATAGTGCTGCACAAAAATGTTTATTTTGTACTGATCTTCTCCTGCAGTGTGCAGCCACACATAGTTGGGTGTGTTCTAGAGGTCATCCTCAGTTCACCCACAGCATCAAGAAAGCCCAACAGGCCCGCCAGGGTATGCTGTATGAACTATCAGAATCGTATGTAGTGTGCAGGCCTCAGCAGACGAGACAATAGGAAAAGTATTCCTTGATGTGAAAAGTACAGGTCTGTTTTCCATTTGGTTATTTAATACATTTATATGCTGAGTTTCCATCAAAATTGTTTGCTAAAGCATCTCTCATTTAAAGGGTTTCAATATTGCACGTACTATTAAACAATGATCACATGACAGTATGCAAACTGCACAGCAGAATTGACAAACAATAAACAGCATGCATACAATCGGGGTGAAAATCTGTCTGCCCCACACCCCAGTTCTGTGTTGCAGTGATTTGAACATGGCATAATGATTAGAGTGTTACATGAGACTCAGGAGATCTCAAATCCTCTCTGAGCTATGAAATTCACTGGATATACATTGATCATGTATTCATTCTTAATCAAAACTTAATTCAGAGGATTATTGTGGAGAGGAGGATAGCCAGGTATGTTGCCTTGAGCTCATTGGAGGAAAAGTGGGATATAAATGTAACAAGAAGCAAATAAACTCTCTGAACAAGAAAAGAAATAAACTACATGGGTCTTCCATGGAGTGAATTCTAAAGGCTTGGGTGCTTGTTTCATGTAATTACCTGCTCACTTATATATAATGAAGCTTATATATAACTAGCATAGTTACCCAGCATTGCCTGGGGTTTTTATTTTCCTCTTAAGAACTCACCAAACTGTCTTCTCCATTTCCTGTAAGTTTGTTCCATATTTCCCAATGCAATCTGTATTCAGAGTTATTTACATACACAGTTTGGGTTCCTGAGGGAGTACACTGTCCTCCTCTTTGCTGCTAGGCCTCATCTCCATAGCAACTGGCCTGTTCCTGTACCTGCACTTTCCCCCATAGTCCCCAATCCAATCTGTGTTCTCTGGCGATGTTGATATACTAGATTTTGATTTTTTTTGCTTTCTGTTGAATTTGCACAGTGGCTTTACATTTTTCTGGAAGCACTTTGTGTTTTGTTTAAGATTCCTCACATATGGAACCCATACAATCTACTGTGTGAGGCGAGAAGACCTTGTAACTATGTCGTATATGTCACTTTAATTTTTCTCACATATGCCTCCTAAACATTTTTTGGCATCCTTATGGATGGTGGACCTCCTCTCCATAGCAACCAGCCTGAGGCTCAAGAGCTCTCTGGCTGAGAATTCTAAAGGCCCCTCCCTAAACTGCCAACCCCAGGATTCCATGGAATTTTCAAAGCCAGCCAATCATATGAGGTCTTCTCGCCTCACTCAGACAATCATATGCTGACATGGACAAATGTGCAGACAAACATTCACTTTTATATAGTAGAACATGAATTCAAGCTGCTCATTTTTGCTACTCTTTTTTTTTTGGCCATTTCTGTACGACGACGCTCTTCTGCATCATCTCGCTGCAGTCCTGGGTCCAGAAAGGAGCGTGTCAGCAACGCTCCCCTGTGCACCCGCTCAGTCCATGCGGAAGAGAATGCAATGGTGCCACGTCTTCCTTCCACAGTGCAGCTGGGCTTTTTCCATTGCTGTGCTACATAAGGAAGCATTGCCAATGCACTTCTGTAGCTTCCACATGGCCAGAAGTGACGGGAGTGCTGCGCAATTGCAGATGCGAAATGGATTTTTTCCATTTTGTGAAAACTGCACAAGCGCGACACTCCGTGATAGGATGGTAGTAGGACGGCGACAACATCATGCAGAAGCGCAACCTGCTGACCACTGCCATCCTGTTGCAGAAACGAGACAGCGATGTCATGTGGAAAGAGCCTTTGTTTCATAATACAGCAACAACAATGTGAAATAATTAGATTATTTTGATGTGGAATTCATCAACACCTAGGTGTGGGGGGATTGACTAAACGTTTCCATTACAGTTTTTAAGGAAGGGGGACAAAAGCTGTGTGGTGTAGATTGCAAAGCTAACAGAGCCCGTTCTTCTTCTTTCCCTTGAGCGAGTTGCTTCCCCAATGCAGACACATTCTCCTCCCTGATACGAAAAGATTTCAGTGGGGCCTTTTAAATAGTTATCCCTGTGAGACAACCTTTCCTGTGATGTAATCTGACACACAGCTGTCATTTGGGCTTAAACATAGTAATCTTTGAAAATGATTGGGAATTTGCCCTGAAGGGGGGAAGAAGACCTGTTATGATTAATTTCTACTAATGACAAACCACTCCTTGTCCAAAATGCAGTGTGCTATGAAGTATGATTTAATCCATTTAACTACAGTGCCTGATGGCTGTGGCAACTGTGACTCAAATGTCATCACAGAAAGTGATATTTCAAGTGGCATAGTGGGATTAGAAACCTGCTGAAGATTTGTCAAAGGCAAAGTAAGTACATAATTTCTAGATAAGTGATTTGTCTACTCTAAACCACTTCCCTGAAAAATATAGGAAGTTTGAAAAGAAGAGAGAGGGCATTTTAAAAGTTAAGCTCTGAATTCAAGCACTGGAGAGCGTTTGATAGCATTCCAAGTAAAGGGAAGACCATTTAAAGGAGAAGTCTGAAATGGAAATCATTTATGTTTATAAATAACTCACTTGCTGGTAGAAATGAATAGGAGATGCCCCAAAAACAAAGGAGAAAGAAGAGAGAGTCGTCCTAGTGGTTTTCCCCCTATGCTTTCTTGTTAGCAATCCCCATTCATTTTGATTCCAGCACCACACAGTGTCTAGTATTGGAAATTTTTCTTCTACTTTTTGTTTCTTCCTTAGAAATTGGGAGGTGGAACTTTCTCTCAGATCATCATAATAGTCTTGGTTCTGTGGCTATGTAGCTGAATTCACAGATATGTATACTCTGTGCGAAAACAAATGAGTGGTGCAAAGAGGGCAGAAATACCACTGAAGAATATTGTTACCAGATTCTGTAGCACTGAGAGCAGGAAGATTTATGCAATACTGCTTGAAAAATACATTGAAACAATATCCAAAGGGAGAGAATAAGGGCACATTGGGATTATATGAGGTGGCTTATGCTGTTGTTGAAAGATGCAGGAGACTCCTTTAAACATCCCCATTGCCCAGAAAGCACCCAACTGACTGGAAAAGGAGAAAAATCAGAGGGTATGAGAATAACATTAACAGGTATTCCCTACAAATGTAGTGAGAGTATCTGTCCACTCTTCTGAGTGCTGATCAAACATACATATGTATTTTGTTGTTTTTCTCATGATGTCTAAAAAAAAACAAAAAAAACACTGGCCATTTTTTTTTAATCCAGAAAAGAAGAATTCTGAATGAGGCTTAGTTCAGAAGGAAATTATATTGTTTAGATTTGTGCCTTCTCAATTGGATAAACAAATCTTGATTTTTGTAGTCACTCGTGAAGTGGTCTTCATTTGGGTGAGAAGTAATATAAGGCTAGGTAGACTGGCGTAGCCTAAGACAGACCAGATGATTGGTGGCAAGAAGGAAAAGAGAGCTTGTGTTCAGGGGCTCCTGTCTTTCTATCTGTTTAATCTACTTGATCTTGAAAACTTGCAGGGAGCAACAGAAGAAAAAAAAAACATTTAAGACTGAGAACCCTAAGATGACACTTCCCAGTTCACCATGGGCTAACCTCCAGACAGCACAAATGGTTAAAAAAAATGATATCCTAATCCAGCAAAGGAGATCTGCATGGAGAAGCTATCTTCAGTGTGGGTTGCCACTGTGGATGCTGATGCCCGTACATACTTCAGCATCATGGGGATCACTGAGACAGTCAAACTGAGAGAGGCATTAATCAGCACAAGAGAAGAAGAACTAGTTTCTAATATATCTTGGTCCTAGGCATTTTCCACTTAGAAGACGCCTTGTAAACACCTGTGGGAGATGCCATGCTATGGTTTAGTTTTAAAAAAACAACAACCTTGAACAGTGTTATCCGATATACAATAACTGTTTGCAGAGAAAAAGTGGAGCTTTTTAAAATCTTTATTTGAAAAAAGGAGGGGGAACCTTCCTGCCAAATTTATTTTTATTTTTTATTGAAATAAGCCAGATAACTCCTAGCAAACTTCTTGGTAAGGAGCCTTGATGGATTTTGTGGGGGTTGTGTTTGAAAAGGAAGTGGCTTTTTACCACAGGATGCTGTGTCAGGAAAAGGTTGGTTCTTGGTTGGCCACAACTTAAACTGCCATTTTCCCCCTGAGAAGGGGGAAAGGTCTCACTGGCTTCCTGTTTATCTACTGCAGTTATTTGCTTCACATAGAAAACATGAGCATCTCTTGTGGGGTGGGGGAAGCAATAGTTCTTTTTGAAAGGACAAACCTTCCATCACTTTTTGAGGTGTAAACTTGTCCTGACCATAATGTAGGGAAATTGGCAAAGTGAACAAAAGGGAGGGGATGTATAACTGAAAATTGCTTTTATATCTTGTCAGGTCAATCAATTTTAAAACCATAAAATCTGTACTCTAGAAAAATATACAGAAAGCCCCAGTTCTGATCCTGTGAGCTGCTGCCCTAGGAAGAAAAAGACAGAACTTTTCTGTTTCTTGTAAGAGATGTCATTAGTCTTTGCACACACTTCCCATCAAAATGGGGCCAGTATGTTCATCATACAAACAATGAGAGTGTTAAGGAGGAATTTGAATAAGGTTGTTGTTAGGTTGTAGAGTTTGTTTGTGATTTGGGGTAGACTTCTGTCAGTCCACATTCTGAGCATGGCACACTCTCCAGGTGTCCTAATATGGCAGGGACAGTCCCAATTAATCCTCTGTCATCCCACTTTTTCAGCTGCTTTTAAAATGCCATGGTTTCTCTCTCTTCTCCTCTACTTTCTCCCTTTCTCCTTGGCTTCTTCCATTGGTACAAATGGACTTCAATGTGCAAAAGTAATTTTCATTCAATTAACTCAGGAGCAGGGAGAGGAGAAGTGGAGGCAGATTCTTGCTCTTCTCAGTAGGCAGAGGCAAAAGCAAAGCACTGCAGCTTCTCCTAACCTGTTTGTTCTTCCGTTTGCCATCTTGACCATAGTCTAATGTTGCTTGGCCACATGTGTTCTCTTTTTCAACTGTGAAATGTTGGAAGGTATCGCATAGCTGTCTTTCTTCTAGGCCCACAAGGGATGTATTCCTAGTAACATTACCTACACCTTACCCATGTAACACCTAGGATATAGAGGCCCAACTACAGCAACCGATGTATGTGCATGGTGAGGAAGACAGATACAGTCCTGCTCTCTGATGACAGATAATTTCGACAGACTCAGAGTCTTTGCCTTGACCTGCCCTGAGTGTCTGAAGCTTCTTGTTGCATTCATGACTGAGATAATAATACTCAACCATTTCTTAACCAAAGTGTGTAGCATGTGTGTCTTCCAGTTATCTTTCAAACAATAGACAGCCATAAGCAATACAGAAAATGAATCTTCTGCTTCAAAAGAGGTTGTGGATAGGAGGATCCACCCCTGTCTTTTCTAGGCAAGCAAATTTTGATGCAAATTGCCTCCTTTCATGTGGCAGTTGTTTCTTTAAGAGGGTTATCCATATCATGATGAACAGCAAGAGCTCTCTCTTGGCAGGTATTCTACGTGAGAGGAGAGGTGTGGGGACTTGACTGCAGTATACAGCATCTCCTGTGAAGCAGCAGCTTTCTTGGCAAAGTCAGGGCCAAAGAAAGGGGCTGGATTATGTGCATGAACATCTCTTTTGTGCAAGGCATGGCTTGTCTCTCAGCAGGAGCTTTGCCTCTCACAAACAGCAGTGTTCATGCAGGAAACTGAATCCCATGAAAACTTGTCACAGCACTACTGGTAATTTGTACTGGGAGTTCTCTACCCCAGAAATTGCTCTCTTTATTATTACTCCTCCCTGGCAATGGGTCACTGAAGTCCCTTTTCACCCTCACTGGCCTTGTGCGTTGTCACATTCTTAGGACTGGTTGCTATCTAACACCTGTCAAATTACACAAAATCAACAATGCGGTCTCACAAAAATGTTGGAAACTATTAGAAGATATAGGAACTTGAAACGTGTGGATCATTTGCCCTGACATCCTGGAATTGGGGAATAAAATTCTAAGCTGGTCAAATCAGATGATAAAGCAAAATATTGCTTTCTCAAATTCTTTATTAATAACTCTCCATTTTTGATGGGGAAAATACAGAACTGCCTTCAGATCTGACCTAAGCGACTAAAGATAGAATAGTAACGTCCTGGAAAACCTCAGAACTATCTCTTTGATGATGGTTGGATAGACTCTGGTGCAATGCTTTTGCTGAAAATTGACAACAAAAGCTCATTTAATAAGAAACAATTACTTTGTGGAAACATGGTGCCCATTTGTGTCTCTCTCTCTCTCTCTTTTTTTAGACTTAACATTGGTCCACAGCCCACCATTGATACCTGTGGCATATTAGTGTGATATCTTCAGAAATCAGAAAGTGTCAGGACTGTCATAAAGTAATTTGTTCAAGTGAAAGAAAAGTCATGTAAACCCCTGATAATGGTGTAGAATGATTTCTTACTAACTGGCAATTTCTTACCAATGAAAACAATACTTAAAAAGACATTCATGGCTGATTCACCCATCCTTTTCACAGAATTCTCATGTATGGGTGTGATAATTGGCTAGCTGCTCTACACTTGAGTGGGAATCTACTCAGCTCTTCGCCCGAATGTGTCTTAGCCCTCTTGCCTGTTTTATAGCCCTCTTTCTGTTCATTCAGAGCGTTTGGTCCCTTGTTTTTCTGTTCTGTGCCTCATTATTAGCAGCTTTGGATATGTCACCTGCAGGATTAGGCTCAAGTGCCTGCTTGAAAAGTTGTCTGATAGGGAATGTTGGCACCATCTCCAACATTTTGTCTTCTTGTTCTAGTTCAATTGCAACTCCTTCTAAGAGATTCATAGCATGGAGTGTTAAATTATGTATTGTATAACTATATGTATTCTCTGCTTAAATAGAGTTTAAACTGGTGCTCTGACAATCCAAGTTCTTTGGTTAAAAAAAATCCTAAATTCTGTCACTCTTCCAAAATATGGGGATTGCATATATTTGAATACCTTATCCTTGCTTTGACAAAACATAGGAAGTCATGGAAAGGTGCAAGGATCTGTGCTGTACAACTCGTCCCAAACCACTTGAAATCATACCCAGCTATCCTGACTTCTTAGATTTCCTTAGAATTTGGTTGACAGACTGTGAAATGTCCCTTAAGAGCTAGAGACCTAAAGTGAGCAAGACAGATGAGATTCGTCAGAATGTGTATTCTGTGCCTCATTTGACATTGTATACTTGCAACCTTCCAGCATAAGGACTTCCCCAAGTCACTTCTGGGTCTGGGTGGCAGGTGAGGGAAAATAACGTAGAAAGGAAGATATCTAGGTCAGAGAAAGGCATAATTACTGTGGATTTGGCTGTGCAGTTACAGTGCTTTTCTGCAACCTAATTATGTGTGTTCATTCTTTCCTGTGTTACGGTTCCAGACATGTGAATGAGGGCCAAATAATTAGGTTGCAGTTGCTTCTCCCTTGTAGTTTGTGCTCAGCTTTGACTACATAAAAGCTTGAGTAAATACTGAATATTCCCAAGAGAGTACCTGCTGGATGTGAAGAATACAGTCAAATTGATGCTCAGCTCCAAACCCAACCACCCCAACATTATTTTCAGATATAGTAATTGATGAAATGGCAATAGCTCTCTCTGTTTTGTTCTTCCAAACAGTGATGCATGCCAAAATTTTTGCAATTATGAATTCTGCATTCTGGTACAGGTGGTGCATATTCACTTCCTCCCCTTCCCTTTTGTGGGCTTCTTGCCTTCACACGGAAAGCCACCATGTCATCACAACCTTCTCCTAAAAAGCAAAACCTTCCTCCCTGGCTGCTTAATTAGCATGACTAGTTTGATGGATTTAGTCAACAGTATTTCTAAATAGGGATGGCGGAAGACCCTGCCCAGCAGCTTTTCCCCAAACAAGAGCCCTTTTTGACCTGGAACCCTTATTGGTTTGCTAGGCACACTCAAACAAGTGTTGCTTCTGATTAATTGATCAAGGGGAGTTATTTTAGCTTCTTGGCTGTGTACCAGTGAGCATGCCTTTGTCCTAATATTCCTAGCACCACCCCTCCTTGTAAGTTTGAAATGTGAGATGCCTGGATTTTTTTTTCTCCCTCTCCCTCTCTTCTCTTTCTCTCTCCCTTCTGGCAAAGTGGCTGTGTGTCTGCTTGTATATATCTGTGTCTATGAGTGTGTGTGCGTGTATGCATGTAAGTGATAGATGGGTATAATGGGAGAGCAAAGGGATGGACCACTAGAGACAGCAAAAGGAAACCATCAGTACCAGTAGCATGCAGTTGAGGTGAGAATTTTCCTGGTGTTTGATTTTTTTCCCCCCATTATGTTTCTCTCCCCATCTTTCCCAGTTCTTTTCAGGGAGGGGGTTAAAGGAGCCTCCTTTCTTTTCTTTTTTCTTTTCTTTTTTTTTTGCAACCGCTGCACATGCACACCCTCTTCAAACAATGTCATGCGGACGCCACGGTGTGCCCCCTCGCTTGTTTCAGGTCCCTTCCGCGTAGACGTGTGAAGTTCTAAAGCTGAACCTGATTCTCTTTTTTATTGTCTCTGGAGGGTTGTCGCTGGGAGCACAAATAGCCTGTTGGCAAGTACGGCATGAGCCCATTAGCAAGACTCCATCTGTGATTGGTTTTGCCTGGAAACCGGGAGACAAGCAATGAATAATTGATGTGTGTTGTGCAGGAGCTGGACAGGCAAAGAAAAAAGAGAGAGAGGGAGAGAGAGAGAAAGCGAGCGCAGGATGCCCTCAGAGGGGGGGGGTTGAGAGAGAGACAGAACAAGCTTGAAAATAGCTACTGGCTGCCTTGTGCTGAGATTAAGGTAGCCCTGGCTTCCTTTGTTCTGCACTACATGGTTTCTGCCTAGAAGTGTTTTCACAGATAGATGTGGCCTTTTTCCCTCCCTGCAACAGGAGAAATAGCTCCCCCCTTCCTCAATGTGGGGGAGAGGAGGACGGCTAGTTTTGAATGAAATGTAACTTGTGGGTAAGTTGGCTTCTTGGAGGGGAAGGTGTGTCTGTCTGTCTGTCTGTCTGCTTGTCTGTCTTCACTCCAGCCCCTCTGAGAGTATGTGAGTGTATGTGTGTTTATCTGTCTGTCTCTCTCTCTCTCTCTCTCACCCACTGTGTGTGTGTGTGTGTGTGTGTGTGTGCATGCGCGTGCGTGAGACAGCGAGAGAGCATTGTGGGTAGAAGTGTGTTGTCAGATGGCAAAGGCAGCAGCAAGGGATGAAAGACGAGACTTAAGTAACAAACTGGAGCATGTTTTTGTACAGTTGCTGCTCACTGTGTTTCCATTTTGTGAAAATAGTATCCTTGGGGGAAAAGATCATAACCAATGCCAAATCACTCTGGGAAGGATTAGATTTTTACTGTAGAATTCCTGTCCTGAATAATTAGGTATTGGACAAAATGTTTATATTTTAGTTACCTATTTGCCAGCGTATAAGACGCACCACATTTACATGCCGGCAAATACTGTTTGAGGGCATATAAGATGCACTGGTGTATAAGACGCACTCCATTTTCAAACAGTATTTGTCAGGGGAAAAAAGTGAGTCTTATACGCCAGCAAATAGGGCACATGCCAATAACCATGGTGCCCAGATTTTTGTGCATGATGACAGTGGCCTTTTCCTTCATCTTCAGCATGTCTTCACTACCTGGCTTTGCTAAATGACTGTGCACCAAACTGCTAGAGAATTAGCAATTGCCATTGTGTTTTGACAAAATGATCATTCTAAGAAAATTAATCTCTGTACACAGACTTCTGGGAAACATGCCCCAAAGCAAAAACCTTTGCTGACCTGCAAACATGATGAAGATAAATGTTAAGATTTTTTTTCTTAAAAGTTGAGTGCAGTTCTTAATAATGATTATATAGCTGACTTTTTAATGTATACATTTGTGTGCTGTCAACTAAACTTACGTCCAGTCTATAGATATTTGAAGAAAATACCCAACTCCCTCTTAGTAATGATAGAACTATTTTGGTTGTTGTTTTAAGTACTTGATAAATGAAATGAAATGAGTGATGGTCCTTTGTTAACATGACAGAAATCAGGCACTGAAGAGTTGAAGTTATAGTTATGAAAGTAGCCAAAAAAAGGTTAGCACATGTTATTAAAGTTAGCTTTGCTAGTGTTTTGATGTATGTACCTGGGTGAGGGGCATGATAGCTGAGGTGGAGTTTCAGCACAAGTCCTATCCACCAATATACTGAGTCAAGTAGGTGTGGCCTTCAATAAACAGCTTGATTGGTGGGATTTTTTTTTCTGGCAGAATGGATGAGGATCTTGCCTATTGCTTGGGGCCTGATTCTTATCACCCATAGAGTCCATTCCAAAAGGTGTTCAGGGAGTTAACACCATCCAGTCCGTAGATGAACAGGCACCAGATCCCAAATTATTTACTTTTCAGTAGACGTTGGCTGAGTCTGAATGAACATCAGATATATTGAATTAATTGCAACTATCATATTTTAAGAAGCATCCACAAAGAATCCTAGAAATGTATTTACTGCATAAATTACATGTTTTTGAAAAAAAACAGATATTACCAATTCTAGTTTTAAAAATTACTAAGTTTTTCCCATTACCTTCCTTGATGATCTGGTAGAATGAGAGCCAGGGTGAGAGTGAGATCATTTAACTCCTACATCCAGGGCCAAACACATAATGCCTCTTTCCCACTTTCCCCTCTTTGCCTTCTAATCTAGCATGTAACTAGATTAGATCTTTTGAAGTTTCTATATTCCATACACCTTGCAGACATTTCCTGCAAGTGGCTACTTGCTTGCTCCTGCTTCTTGGCCAGAGAGAGAGACACCACAAGGCTGGTCTACCCACTGTCATGATTAGAGAATTAGTTTGGCCCTCACCCTTAAAGTGCCCATACAATACTTTCATCTCCCCTAGGGCAATAAAGAGTACCCAGTCACTCATACTGGATCAACTACCATTGGGTATCAAAAGGGGTGTGTTCTGGGGAAACCACTAAGGAAATTACTAAACTCTCTGGTGATCTTTTTGATTAAGAATCAAGATTCCTTCCTTCATCTTGATAACATCCAAAAAGTGTGGACCATCTTTTATCTGTATGCTTTTTTATAATTACATTGTTTATATAAAATGAGTATGTTTGTGTACGGTCGGGCTTCCACATTTGTGGGTTTTACCTTCCAGGATTTGATTATCTGCAAGTTTCTTCAATCCCTGCTGCCGCCGCCGCCACCTCACCTCAGGTGCTTCTTTTTGGGGGAACCTTCCTTCTCGGTGGCTCTGGTCAGGTCACACAGCCCTTTAAAAACCCACCTTTGCTCCTCCACCTCCACCAGCAGCTACCTGGCCAGTTAAAAGCAGCTCACAACCTACTTTCTCAGCACCACAAACCCTCTCCCAATGCTCCCCCCAACTCAAGGAAAGAGATAGGCAAGAGAGAGGAAGTATAGATCCACCATGCCACCCCACCCTTTTCCCTGTACTAGTCTAGACTCTAGATGCCTGTTCTCTCCACCATGCCTTAGTCTCATTCCCACAGACATATGCACACACATTTTGATATTTTTGGTTTTTCCAATGGGAGGGTCCTGCGTCCCTAACCCTAGTGAATGTGGGGGTGGGGCAAACTGTATATTTCTTTCTTGTGCATATTCTGAGAATTACTTAATTTTATCAAATTTTACTTTGCACACAGCACCTTGGATCCAGTTTACATGATACATTTTTATGTAGGACAACCCACAGGGGTGTTGAGACATCAGTTACTGGGGAGAAATCTCAGCTGGCAAGATAAATGCATGCCCATTTCTCACATGGAGGGAAAAGAATGATATCTGATCCACCCATAGAACACTGAACAAAGTGTTTCTTTGACAACACGTCCTCCAGCCACCCCACTCTGCCTTAGGGTAGATCCAGAGATAGGAAGGAAGAGGAGAGACAGCAAGTTCAAATAGATCAAAGTGCTTGTCAGAGGTAGCGGGTAAAGTTTATATTAGGTTCTTGGTCCTTAACATTTGGTCTAACAGTTATACCAGTACGGGAATGCTCAGTTGTGTTGTATTTTGTTAAGTGGAGAGATAGTTACCATGTCTTTAAGTTTTGGTATAGCCAGCATCTTTCTGTGGGCAAGGAGTGTTCATCACGCTACCTGCCAGCACAAAGGCTAGAAGTAACAATTGTGTAGTAAGAAACAAAGAAGCTGAGTTTTTTCAGGTGGTTCAAAAACAATAGTCCTGTCAATCTGCAAGGATTTGTGTTTGTTTTTTTCTACATTGATCACTTGCTCTGTTGAATACTACCGTAGTATACTTGTCTGGATAATAGATATTAGAACAACATAACAGAGTTGTTAAGACTGAGTAGCTATAAAACATACTGTTTAACCTAGTGGTATTTTAATGTGCTAGTTTCTTTCATTGTTTAACTGTTGTGTCTTCAGGTTTTTAGTTATACAGTGGACCTTCCTCTCACGTGACCTCTGCATGCAAGAATGTGACATCATTTTAAGCATCCCATCCCATTAAAGTCAATGGATGCAGCAGGTATGTGCCCATGCTGCCATGGGCACACACACATTGCGTCCATTGACTATAACAGGACACAGCGCTTTATGCATATGTGGTAGATGCACTGAATGTTTGTTTTAACCTTCTTATAAGCCAGCTTGGGTCCCATATGGGGGAAAGTTGAAATATAACTTTAAAAAAAAATAGGAAAATACTATATATGTTCATGTATAAGTCTAAAAATTTTAGTCAAAAAACTGATCCCTCCAAAAAAAGCCTGGGTCAACTTGTCCATAGTCAGTTTAAGTACTATATTTAAACTCTCATCAGAACAGGAACCATCTCCTTCTCTGAGCAGAGTGGCAATAGACAAGAGCTTAGTTTGTTCCAGAAGAACCTAAAAGAAGCACTACACACACAGAGAGACCCTACTCTCTACTGTGGTGCTGCTTCTGGCCTTTTTGAATGTTTGGATGGGGAAAACGGTGCTTCCCCTCAATGAGGCACTGAGAAAGTAGAGGAGGTTAGTGCTTTTTTTTGGTTCCCCAAGGACAGATTAAGCTGTCACCTTTTGCCACTCTATTCAGAGAAGGGGATAGTTCCTTTTGTTTGTAAGAATTAATATTGTACTGAAACTTTTATCGAAAGAAACCATCCACTTCTATGCGTAGAGTAGCAAAAGGCCTTTTTGAATGCTTGGGTGGGAAAATGGTGGTGGCAGCAGCCAGGACTGGCGCTTCCCTCTATCCACAGAATGACCCTTGACTTATCCACAGTTCATATCAAAGCCCATAATTTTGGGCCCCAAAACCTGCGCTTAACTTATACATGAGATAAATTCATACATGACTATGTAGGGTAAATAAGAGTGCTCTTCCTTAAAAAGAAAAAAAAAAGATGCTGACATCTTCCCATCACAAAGAGAAGTTGAAGAGACTAAACCAGCAGCTTGCACCCCCTCAGAAAAGCTCCTGGGGAGGTATAAGTGCACTGAATACAAACTATTTTCAGATATGTGGAAATGCACACAAACAAAAGTTACACCAGAAAGACAGGGAAATTCCACCACAAGTAAACGTACATAGTCATATAGTGTGAATGTTTACAGCTTCAGGTATAATGTTCTAAGGTGAAGTGAGAGACTAAAGAGTTAATTCAATCTAAAACTCCAGCTATTTTATATTTTAGCTTAGTAATAGTTAAAAAATAGTTTGTGTAGACATTCATAGAGTAGAATATGAATGCAACACATTTGTGTTTACAAACTTGTGTGCCATACAGGTGCTGGGTCATGGCTCCCTTTCAAGTGTACATTGTATGGCAAAACTGGATTTTTGTAATGTATGAAATTGCCTTTATTAAAAGAGGATGAATATGAGATTTGTAGAAAGGGCAGTTGCAGTGATGGTTCAGAGAGTAAAACAGTGTTAACCTTCAAAATTATACATCCTTTATTCTCCGGCCAGCAAACAGATGCTTGTGCATTTTGAATCTTTTCTGCCTTATTAGACATGCTTCTCTAAAGATACAAAGGGCAAATTTTGTGAAGGAGGAGAGAGTCTTTCACCTTACCCCCTTAGGACCTGTCACCACAGCTTACCCTGATACTACTGGGCTGTTAACTCTTCCTTAGCCCACTTCATACGTAAAGCCTTGAATAAAGCTCCCTGGATATTAGGGGTAGCTGACTTCAACTAGGGCAGAAGCCAATTTTCTGCCCTAGGACCCATCAGGGACTGCACAGGCTGCCAGAAATGGCAACAAAATGAAAACCAGTCCACTTCTGGTTTTGAAAATGGAGCTTTTATGTTAAATAGTGCAGGCTTTTTGTAGAATCATAGAGCTGGAAGAGACCACAAGGGCCACTGAGTCCAACCCCCTGCCATGCAGGAATACACCATCAAAGCATTCCCAACAGATGGTAGCTTCCAAAAGAGGCAAATAACCTTTTTTGGAAGGTGAGCCCAAAAGGGGACAGTCTGTATATTCTGTAAAGGAGGACCATACTTTGCCCACCATTTTTCAGTGTCCAGTGGCACAGCATAACACATCACACCCCCACCCACTGTGAGAAGACCCTCTGGATCCCACTTTTCTGGGCAGATATAGTGTAGTAGGTTGCCAGTGGTCCCACAGAATATTGCAATAGAACATTAATTGTGCACTGTTTTGTTTAAAAAGCTCAGGTTAAAATGACAATCTTTATTAATCAAACACTGATGTTACCCAGGAACTGTCAAGTACAACATATTGTGGAGACAGAGGAAAGGCCAAGAGAAATGTCTTATGTCTCATAACTCTCATGCCATCAAAATAATGTGTTTTGTTCTCAATAGAAGTGATTAAAAGAAACAATTCATCCATTTGGTTTTCAGAGACCACTTACTTAATGCTTGATGGCTATCAAATTTCCATTATCCCTGTGGTCCAAGGCTGAGGTATCGGTTGGGATGATGATCAGTGACACTTGCCCTCATTTACAGTTGGACACTGTTCCTCCTCCCTACTTCTAAACATAATAATTACATAGGTCAGCCTGGAAAGGGCTTGAACAAGCCAGTAGAGACCTGCCAAGACAGATAAACGTCTGAAGAAAATTGGTCCAGTATCAAAAGTGTCAAAATTAGCTGAACAAGCCCCTAAGCCAGGAAATGCACATAACATTAAGAGTTGGTTGGGCTGACATAAAAGGAAAATGGTTTTGGGTAGTAAGAGGTACACAAATGTACTGTAAAATAGTAGTGTGATTACTGCTAACTTGCGGGGAGGAGAACATGTCATTCATCATCCCTATGAAAGCAGCCATCTAGTCTTGCACACACTTAGGAAATTTTGAGGACTAAATTCACTACTCTATATCTCCACAGTCTCAAATAAAAATATTATAATTATAATTATAATTATAATTATTTCTATCCCGCCTCTCCACATGGATCAAGGCAGTGAACAACATAAAATACATTGAATACATTAAAAGACATTAAAAACATGCCCCATCCTCCCCACCCACCAACCCACCTAAACCAACCCCTTAAAACACACAACAAATTAACAGTCCATCAATTAACTATTAACAAAACAGCAAGACAATAGATGGGAGGCGACAGAAATGCAATAATAAGTGTTGACTCTTTGAGTCAGACCAGGGTCCTAAATTCAGTTTTCAGCCATTGACTACCAGATGCTGCTGGAAACTTGCCCATTTTCTATTGTTTGTCCCCAAAGTCTGAATTGATGGTGGCATCTGAACTGGGAAGTAGTGGCTCAGGACAAGCTTTGGTTGGTCCTTACAGTGTCTCTCTGTACATGGTTTTCTGAAGGGTGACCTGCTCCATTCCGCTCCTAATGCCAGAGTTGGTTTTGTACTTCAACTGCATGTAAGGATCTCTACGTACACCTGTGAAACAGATGGTTGCTGCTCAAAGCAGAAGAGAATTTTTTTTAAAAAAAAGAATTGGGAAACACTAATTAAAGTTAATAGCCCTCTTTCATAAAGTTGACATCATAATATTGTGGTATGTTTGGTTTAGAAATTGGCTCCATGAGATCATCAGGAAATAAGGAGTATTAGTGAAAGTTCCATAGATATAGAATGCCATTTTGCAGAACTTTCTCTTGAAACTCAAATAGAGGTTCATTATCTCATCACTGCCTTTGTACTACCTTAATTTTAACACAGTAAATAGGTTGATAGAGTGGATCAGATTATATTTGAAAATGGGGCTTGTGTTCTTTAGACATGTGGAACATCTGGTAGAATAACAACAATCCTAGTTTGGCGGAGAAAGGCCGGATATAAATAAAGTTAACAACAGCCTTTTCGCTCTCCACATTGGGCTGGTCCTTTGATTCAGATACAGCTATGTGTTTCAGGGGCCCATTTTTGACCTTAAATTGCTGGTGAAAATACACACAGAAAGAAAATATTGATGATAGTGGTAGTGCTAGTAGTTTTTCTTCCTCTTCAGCTTGCTCTTCCACTCACGGCCCACAAAGTAATGTACAATCACCAATGCTTCCTGATTAAATGCATGTTACAGTGCTACATTTAACCCTTGTACAAGTGTACATCCCAAAATGAAAGTTGGAAAATACACACCCAAATTGAAATGGGCTTTCATTTTAATGATTTGATACTCTTTTTCAAAGAGATGTCACTGTTCTCCAAAAGAGAAGATGTGGCGTAATTAACAAAGGAATATTTAGAACAGATCCCAAAAGGACCATGTACCTTGATCTGTTGCCCTAAAGATGTGTTTTAAATGACAGCCCTTGCCCCCAGACTGTGCAGCATGGCAAAATTATGTCTGAAAATGAGGAGAGTTAAATCAGATCTCTTTGTTTCCATCAGTAATTTGTTCTGCAGAAAAGTATGTTGGAGAGAATCACCAAACAAGAAATACAAGAAAACCATTACACTAAAACATTGTAATAGAAGAGAAAATATATCACTTCAAAATCTAACATGTATAAACACAACTAAAGGAAATTATATCACTTAAATGTATAAGGAGCAGTGTTTCAAAATAATAGGTCTCATATTTGAGGAGCAGGACTTGGTGGGGAAAATGTCTTTGGTGATCATTGGCCTTCTATAATTCCTCAGTTGCAGTTTGGATCCAATTCTTCTTTGTTACTTTATTCTTTTAGGTTGCAATTTTAGCAGTTCTGTATTTTAGCAATTCTGTTGTACTTTCTGTTATCCAGCAGCTTAGGAAATTTCAGTGTGGCTTCATAGCTTGTCATATCACCAAGACTTCCAGGAAGAGATTTCAGTGTGGCTTACTTATTCATGCAAACTTCACTGGCTTATGGAGTCTTGATATTGCTTGATCTGTCAGCAGAATTTGAGTCTATTGATCATAGCACATTATTTGACTGCCTGGAGCACCTTGTCAATCTCCAAGGCCCTGTTAATGGAGTTTACTTCTGATATTTTCCTGCTTCCTCATTTTGTTGCTGTCAATAGTTCCCGCTCTGATCCTTTCACTGTACAGGCTAGTATGCTGAGTTGTGGGGAGGGGGAGACTCCCAGGGTGTTTAGTACATGCTGTGGTGCCTAGAAGAAAATTCTGTAGCCCAATCTGGATTTTATTATTAGCTCTGTTTATAACATTTGCTCCTTTTGGCAGAGAATTCCTCCTAAATGTTGGAGCAACATTTGATTCTCAGCTGTAATAAAATAGAAAAGCATGAGAGCTTTCATTCTTTGTTGCTAGAAATAAGGAAGAAAGGAAAAGGGAGAAATCCTTGCTCTTTGTTTCACGCAATTGTCAAGATCCTCTGTCTTCTTAGGGTAGTGTAAATATCTACTGGCAGAGTTATGCTAAATTGCATTACGCAGCTGCTCTACTGAATACCACTGTGGCACACCCTGTGAGAAATGGTGAATACACATAGCTGGCACTCATTGCACAATGCAGAGGTAAAATGCAATGCACAATCTGCACTGACACACTAGTTTAGGTGGATTATTGCACGTCTACAATGGTTGTGCACAAAGAGCTTCATTCACACCACGATCAGCTGGATACCCTAGTCCAAAAAATTCACACTGCATGCATAGCACAAGTAGCGCCAGCTTGTGTCACCAACAGAATTCTGGCCCATATATGATTATACTTCAGGTATCTCTATATCTCTGACTACAGTTCTGCAGCTGAGGATTTGCCCAGGTGTTGGGGTAGGAATAGGAATGCTGCCACATCTCCACCATGCAGCTATGTGTAAACCAGGCAATTGCACTCACACATCTTGTGTAATTTTTATACATTTATGGGAAAGGAACAGATTGTGGCTTTCAGACAAATCATTCGTGTGTGTGTGTGTGTCTCCCTCTGTGTAATTCATTAATTTAGATATAGATATAGATATTTGAATTTTGAATTTGTATGTTGATGTGCACTGGGATCCTTGAATGTTTGGCTTGTAAATCTATCATGCTGGTAACACACTTTTTTAGACATGCATTGTTTTGCAGCATAGTAATTCAGTCTTACTAGCAAACCGGAGGTTAAGCTAACCCCTTATAATAGATACAGACACATACATAAATTGTAATAACAAAATGTATGGGGAACTCAACATATCTCATGAAAATCGTTCATATATTTTTAAAAATAAATTCCAAGATTGTAGGCAACACATCTACACACTTCAGGCAACACACTAATGTGTCACGGCACACCATTTGGAAAGCCCTGATCTATACAGTATGTGGTGTCATGTGTCCATATTCCTTCCTGAAGCCCCAGCTACGTGAAGGATGTTACCACACAGGTCTGAGCAGCACCTTTACATACAGTTACATAGGGCTGTGTAAGAGGCACACCTGTCAAAGACACAAATCAATTTGCTTCAGAGAGGATAGAGACTGTTTTGATTGGAGTTGAGAACATTGCTCTAGCAATTTTGAACCATAATAATTTTCTCAAGATACAGTACAATTTAATCTTAAATGTACCCAAAATGAGCTTTCTCTCAGGGAATGGAAATGGTGCTCCTGGTTGTAGCTATTTCTGTACACATTTTCCTTTTAGGATTTCTAAAAATCCACTTCAGGACTAAATAAATCCAGGGGTTATCTTTGGAGAACTGTCCAAACTATGCAGCCAAGCCTCTGGCCATGTATGGACGTTTGCTAGTTCTATTTTAATCTGTTCTTCATATAAATTTGTTCTGTTCAGACTAAACTTTTTAAAAATTAATAATCTGCTGATTAGCCTAACATCATGAGGGCACAGTCCAGTCAAAGTAAAATGCTTTCTCAAATGAACAACAATGGAAATAATAGGGTTTTATTTTTGTCTGGATCATACTTAAGTATGGGGCATTTCTAGTTCCCCTGATCAGCAGTGTTATCAGCGCTGTGACAAATATTCTATAAAGAAAGATGAAGAATACAACTATCTTCATGTCACCTGCTGAATGATAACAAGGCATGGATAAATTGGGGAATACTTTTTGCCACACAATTATTTACCTTATCTGGAGAAATCTTAGAAGTCTTGTACCAGAACCTTAGGAGAGAAAGGCAGTTTACATGTTGCAGTAAGTATATACTTTTTATCTATAGTGTTTTCAGTAGGTATGAGCAATATGTAAATTGACTGCCACTCAGAAGGCCAACTGGTACAAACATGTATTAACACATACACTCTGGAAGAAATTGAGTTTAGCTGTGGCTCCCTAATACGAGTATTTTCAGTGGCTCTGCAACCCTGTCATACATTTTATTGTTCTCGTAACAAATCTTCAAATTTTCAGTGATGTGAAATGAAAATAAAATCTTACCTAACTTCCGTATTTGTTTTTTAAAAATCAAGTCAATTTAAGCGGCCATTCTTTATTTATTCTTTATTTGATTTGATTTTGTTTTATTTGATTTTATTATTTTCTTCATGTACTACCTTCCAGCCAATATGAGACTCCAGGTGGCTTACAGTGTAGATTGCAGCTAAATACAGCATGTAGAACAAATGTTAAAATAATAAAGTAGGCAGTCAGATTAAAAATGCTAATTTAAAACAGTTTAAAAATCATTTAAATCATAATAATGAAGATAAAAGTAGAGTTGTTGTTGTTGTTGTTGTTGTTGTGTGCTTTCAAGTAATTTCCAACTTAAGTTCACCTTAGGGTTGCCATATCATGGGATGTTCTGGGCTGTGTGTGTGACGTGCTCAAGGTCACCAAAAGAGTATGGTACAACCTGTTAAAAGACCCACCTGCAAAAGCCAGTTAAGAACTGAAAGTGTTTCCAAACAGAAATTTCTTTGCTTGCTAGAGGAAATGGAGAAGAGAGGTGGTCAGGCTAGCTTCCAATGGGAGTGGTTTTCCATATCTTAGGAGGGCCCATTGAGGAGGCCCTCTCCCATGTCCTCACCCAATATGCCTATGGCACTGATGGGACCAAAAGAAAGCCCTCCACTGAGGGTTTTGAAACTTTAGTAGATTCTTATTGAGAGATTCAATCTTGTCAGGTACTCTGGACCCAAATCATGTAGGTTTTTTATGTCATGACCAGAAAGTTGAATTGTGTATTAAGACAGTCTAGTAAGCAGTAAAGATCTTACAACACAGGAGTTATATGTGCCTTGTAACTGGCTGTAGTCAGCAGTCTGGCCATAGCATGTTGGACCTGCTGAAATTTCTGAAAAGTTTCCAAAGACAGCCTCTGCATTCCAGTAATCCAAAAGGGATGTAATCTAGGTATGTGTTTCTGTCACCAAATCTGACATCTCCAAGAAGAGGCACAGCTGGTGCATTAATTTAATTGTGCAGATGCATTCCTAACCACTGCCAAAAGCTGGCGTCCTGGCTCAGGACTGAGTTCAGGAGTCCTAGATTCATAGAGGCGAAGTGTAACACCATCCGGCACACACTGAATTGCTATTCCCTGATCCATCATTTGACTGACCAGGAACCAGGAACACCTCTATCCTGGCTTCAGTTTGTTCACTCTCATCCAGTGAACAGTGGATAGCAAATATTAGTTTAGTACAGAAAAAGGTTCATTGGAATTAAATGAACAGAAGAGATATGGCAAATCCCATGTGTGCACACGTGCATGGTTGAATTCTGCAAAAACAAAACAAAAGCCACTAGTGTGTTTTTAAATGATTAAATATTGAAAAGTGGAAGGATTTGTTTTGTTTGTAGATTGTAGAGAGATTCAAATGCCATAATCCCCAGAGGTTCTTGAGTTTTTTCCCCACTTTGTAGCCTCTTTGTAAAGCTTGGGTATGGCAAATTCATCACAAATATACAAGTATGCATTATCAATATGAACACAGTTCTTCCCCCCACTGCCATGCACATGCTGTGACACTTCAGCATTGCAGCCACTAGCTGTAGCTGCTACTGCAGTAACTAATAATAAAAAAACTCGAGAGTTTGCCTCCTTTTCATTTCTCAGAGTTCAGAGGCAAGATAATAATATCAGTCATGGCCAGTAATGTTTAATTTCCTGGGGCAACACACTGCTTCTGCTGATTGGCAGCTGTCCTTTGCTAGTCTTTAATGCTCCCCTGATATCTGCAGACTTATTGCCTACAAAGAGTTTGGTGATCACATTGTCTGCTTAATGCCATATTTGTTTTTAGACATGGTGGTTATATAGTGGAGATTAGGAAGTAGATTAGATCAGCATTTAAACGTGAATGTTGCCTATCTGGTGATGGACAAGGGAAGAAAATACTAGAAGGAAACAAATGAATATCTGTAATTACACCAGATAAGGAATTATTTGGTACATAATACAGTATTGTTCAGTGATGGATGCATCGTAGCTGTAGAATTTTGTATGAAACATCACAGTTGAGCAACAAAGGCTAATGGCAGACCATGCATTCATCTGTACACAAATGTAAATAAGCATGTGATCCAACTCAATTTTCTTAATAGAACCAACATGGCCCTGAACTTTAAATATAGGAATTGGAGGCAGGGAGGGCAGAGGTCATTGTTCTTTCCAGGAGACAATGTTAAGAGTCTCAGTTCAACAGAAGAGATACTTACCTGCTGCTGAGCCAGCCCTTCAGCCTATCAGTTACAAGTACAGCAGCTCAGTGGGATGGCTGTTCATCCATGAGTGGTATTTAAGGAGCCTCCTGAAATGCACTACTTGGACAACTTGTTCTTCAATTGCTGCTCTGCACAGGCTTCCTATAGCTACTAATAGCTATTTTCAGCCTTGAAGAGAAAGTGCCTATTATAGGCTCTGTGATGTTGTTTCCTGCACATCAGGCCCAGGGAAGGGGAGGAGCCTGAACGTATTTGTAGGGCTGCAACTAGGAGACAGATGACAGGAAGGGGGATGAGTTAGTAGAAGACTAAGTAGAAGATGGGTTTTGAGCTAT
Source organism: Ctenosaura bakeri (assembly GCA_948474755.1). Taxonomy (NCBI): domain Eukaryota; kingdom Metazoa; phylum Chordata; class Lepidosauria; order Squamata; family Iguanidae; genus Ctenosaura; species Ctenosaura bakeri. The sequence goes on from CAOLHI010003796.1 coordinate 57,007, forward strand.
AAGTTAGACCACCTTCTTCAAACTCTCCCTTCTATGACCTTTCTTCTTCATTCTCTCAGCCACATTTGTTTGATTTTTAGTATGTGTATGCTAAATGAGTTCTTATATCCTCTATCCACCTTTGCTTTTCCTCATGTCTGCTCCTCCTTCTCCTCACTCCTGCTATTTTGGTTTCCCGAGTCTTCTTCAGAAGCAGAAGCCACCATGCATTTCTTGGTACAACCTTGCCAGTCATTTCTGTCAACCTCCAAAACATATTTTATGGCCTTTACAGCTGCAGCAACTGCTGGAAGGGAGGCATACACACAAGCAAAAGAACTGAATGCAGAGAACTTGTGGCCAGATCCCAGACATGTGAGAGACATGTTGCTGTTCCAACTGTCTTTGGATTCACCTTTTGATCATATGCTAGCTATTCTTAGGAGAATGTGCTTTAACCACCCCTCTCTTTCCTAAGTGAGTTCTAATTCATTGTGAGGCAGAGCTAATGTAAAGTAGTTTATTTCCATCCTATTCTTCACGTATTTGACACAGTCTATAACATGCCCATTCTGTTTGTTTTTGTTGAATGATAAATTAACAAGCTTCCTTGTATGTCTAAGTTGAATAGCACTACCACCATTAAACATGTTCATTTGGTGTGTTTTTTCAACTAATTTGTTTTGAGTGAGCTGAATGAATATTACATTACCATTAATCAGTAGGAAAAAAATAAAACTACTCTTTGGTGATTCGATGTTGGGGGGAAATAATATTTATCAATGTGGCTCTCAGATCAGATTTATCCTTAGTAGTGTTGTCCCAGGGCTATATAACTAGATTGCACCCGTTTGTAGTTGAAAATTTTTTTAGCCTTGGACTAGAGAAACTTATGTTTACCTCCCTAAATAAGCCAGACTTACACAGCATGACTAATCTCTAAAAGAATCCCATTCCTTCTGCTGTAGTAAATCACCTCAATAGCAAATTCAACTGGTGAGTGCTGAGACCATTGTAAATGGGCGATGTATTTGATGCAGCATCATTCCAATATGAATTGTGAAGTGCTTAGGTAGCCTCAGTCAAGTTACTGTCTCTCAGTTCAATTTCATCAGTCCAGTCCAGTACTTCACAGCTGAAAACAGAGACAGACTTGATAAACCTTTTCCCCAACTTCGACTCTCCACTTTGACCTGCATTGCTAAAGGTGCTTCCCTGCTATCACTGTGTTCATTTATTCTGCAGTAGACTCTGCTTTACTCTCTAAACAACATAGGAACAAAGGAAACTGCCATCAGGTCACCTGGGCTCAGTGCTTCCACAGGACTGAGAAACCCATGGCTCTCCAAATGCTGTTGGACTACAACTCTCACTACATCTCATTGAACCTACCAAGATGCTGTTCTTCTTCTTCCCTGGTCCCAAAGAAGGGCCTCTCCTGAAGTTTAGGAAACCTTCTACAACGATGTGTATTTCTGGCTGGGAAGTTTTAAATGAGAGAGAGAATTGATACTCTTGTACAAGGAGAAGTGCCTTCAGATTGTACAAACAAGTCCTTGGATCAAAGGCAAGAAAATCCCAATGATGTAAACTCAGTGTGCTAAAACACTGATTTAAAACAGAGTGAAGGTACATGACAGTCCAGGCTTGCTGTCTATAGACAGTTTACCTAGTCACACTTAGCTGCAGTGACCAAAGCAAAATAAACCATGGAGCTTTGCACAAAGGTGTGTTTGTCATATAATGTGCCTAGCACACAACCAGTCTCTGTTTATTTCTGCAGTGGAGGAAATTGTAAGACACATAGGCATAGTAAAAAGCCTAGCCGTGAAAAGAATTCTAAAGGACCACCTAGCACCTGATGCTGGCTAGAATTCTTGAAAAGAGCATTTGTCATTCTAAGTGTACTTTGATTTGATTCAGAAATGCATGTAAGCAAGATTACATGTTGAAGAACATTTAACCTTTTTGTTTTTCTGTTTTTTGTGCTCTAAGCCCACCTATTCCCCTTCTGCTCCCTAAATCTTTGTCTTGCAATATTTAGAACTTCTAGTTCGCATACCAAAACAAAAACAAAAACCTCCCTGGGGTTCTCTTCATGTACCAAGATATGTTGCAAATCCTCTTGGAAATGCCACCTTTAGATGCTGGTAAAACAAAGAGTGCAGGAAGATAAATAGAAATGTTGCTTTCTTCTGTCTTGAATAGCCCTGCATTTGCTGGTTTAATGCTTGCTCTTGGCATCACACAGCTTGAAATGCTTTAAAGCCTTGCATCTATTTAATCTTTAATTTTTTTTGTCAACATCTATCATGCCCTTCTGACCTGTAGTTAGTGAAACATGCCCTTGCAACCTATGAGATCCAGTAATGGAATCACAGTTTTAGAATAATCAGGCCTGTAAAAGGAACTTATAATCTCTGTATAAGACCATTAAGTAGTTTAATAACTTTAAGCGAGTATATTTCTTACCTAGTTATTCTATACCTCTTGGTAAAATCTTGTAGGAGCCTGCTTAATTTCTATGGAACAGATGGAAGACATGCATTTCTTTTCTTTCTTGCATTACGGCCTTATGTTTTGCAGTTGTTTCTGCATCTGCATCTGTGCATATGAGAAAATATTTTGTAAGAAGGAATGTTATACATCCAGCTCAACTTTATGTCTCTCTGTGTGTATGAACACTGCATTTTGTAATTCAGCCGTTATAGGAAGAAGAAAAAAAGAGAAAATGGATATTTGTTATAGAAATTAGCATCCTTGTAGTCATGTTTTCTCTTTTTGCTTCTGCCACTGCTAGTATTACTAAGATTATTTATACTGCTTCTTTGTCTTAAAAACAAACCAACCACAAGGACTACTCTTCTAAACTTTGTGCTTGTGAAGATAAACTTTGAAGTATGTGGGCAATTCTTTCTGAAATTTTCCTCAGGCAAACAAGGAGGATACTAGCCTTGCATAACTGAAGTCGATAAAATGTGGACATTGGTTTACATGACTACTTTAAGGCAGTCACACAGGTTGTTTGGTCTGTTAATACAAATAGGGCTGTATAGATGTTGTTCCGCAGCACCAACACAGATAGTTGTCACGTATAATTCGGGAAAGGAGACTTTTTGCCAAGATGTGAAGGAAGCCTAAAGAATTTTGAAAGTTTAATAGCTAACAGGCATATTTGTTTCAAATATTCTGTCTTGTTACTGTTCAGACTTTTGGGTTTGTGCTGTTGGGAAGAACAGTTGTTGAACAACAAGAAGACATTAAACCAAATATATCCTGATAAAAGTTGGTGAGAGTGTGGTAAAAACCAATGTTAATTTGATACTGGATAGCTTCTTATTTATTTAATAATGATCTATATTCTTTTTGAATCCTTCTACAGTTATGTTCAATTACTTGTTTACAAAGAATGTTCCAAATATACAACCCAAATTAATAGCCTGCTTATTAATGACAGTCAAATGCAAACCAGTTTGATGATGGAAATGTCCCAGGTAACACAGCTATTAAGGATGATTTGACTAAAAATTGAGGGTTTTTTTTTAATCAACAACAACAACGAAAACAAAATGTCTTTGCAGGTTAAGGCCTGGTTGTATCTCTCTTTCAAGAGTGATTTATTGGAAACTGATTTCCATTTCTGGTAAATATTTTCTCTAAATGTGGGATGTAAAAAGGACTCCTAGAGTCAGTTCTATACGGTATTTATACTTTAACAGAAATATTTCTTTTTGTTGATGTGGCTGAAAAACTTAAAGAAAAGTTGAGAGAGGATTCTACAAAGTTGTTGTTGTGTGCCTTTGAGTCATTTCTGACTTACAGTGAGCCTAAGGTGAACCTATCACAGGGTTTTCTGGGGCTGAGAGTATGTGCCCAGTGTTGTTATATGGCCTAAATTCAGTTGGTAATCTAAACTGGAGGAGACCCATTGAATCTTAGGAATTTATACATGCTGACTTTCCAAGATCCCATTCATTCAATGGGTCCACTCTAGTTAGGACTAGTAATTGGATAGCAGGTAGTATGCATTAGTTTCAGTGAATTTAAAGACAAGTGGCACAGAAAAAATATACAGTAATGGTCAATAAATGTGTGTGTGTGTGTGAATATGTTAGGAGAGCCATTGGTCTGTTACTGTTCACACATGATAAAAGTACATTCACAAGATATATGTGTACAGTCATGGGATGTGACCATCTGGAGTCTGGAATGAAACAAAATGTGACAATAACAGAAGAAAGGTGTTTACTTGGATTTCCCCCCCCTCCCAGTATACATTTTGTTTAGTAATAATGTCTTTTCTTAGTGGCTTCTGCATCACATATAGAGAAATAATGATTCTTAATTTTTTTTTCCAATCAAAACCTGAGTCCATTAGGAGAGTTTGGCCATTTCCGCACTATACCGTTATAGTGCTATTATTTCGCTTTCGACATCCCGTGGAATCCTGGGGTTTGCAGTTTAGGGAGGGACCTTCAGAATTCTCAGCCAGAGAGCTCTTTGGCCTCCTTAAACTACAAACCCCAGAATTCCACAAGATTTTGAAAGTAGAATAATAGCACTGTAACAGTGTAGAGTGGAAATGGCCTTTGATGCACTTTCTTGTAGGCAATGGTAGCAGGAGGGGAAAGACTGCTGGGACAGTAGTTGAGAAAGAAGGCTCTGGACAAATAGGCTGCTGAGGAATGGAAGATTTTGTCTGTCTTCATTTGGATCACTATGGGACCCAGAAAATGTGCAGCCTTTGCCACAGGGCACAGACAAGACTCTTGTCATAATACTCTCTAGGTGGTGTCAAGCACATGTCCCAGCTTGGGTCACATGGAATGAGGTACAGATAGCATATTGATGAAAAGCACCTGTGATAAGATGTAGAGAAACTTTGAATTTTACACTAATATAGTAGGAATAGGTTCTTATTCCTGTTTCTTTGAGGGCCCTTTCACGCTACATAATTATAGTACTATGATTCCATTTTAACTGCCAGGGCAATGTCCTAAGAAATCCTGGGATTTGCAATTTAGGGGTTTGGCATTTAGCATTCTCACTCTGAGAGCTTGTCTAGTGCCTCTGACTAAACTGCCAATCTAGGATTCAGTGAAGTGCAGCTATGACAGTTCAAGTGGAATAAAAGTGCTGTAATTGTGTGGTGCGAAAGAGGCCTGCATCTTTCCATTGTGTGGAATTGTTTGTATCTCTTTACTGTAGGAGCCACTGCATCTCCCTGCATTAGAAACCTTTGCATTTTGTACATGATGATGAACAGATAGTGTAAGACACTTGTGCTTGCTTCCTTTTTTGCACACCTTGACCTCTGAACTTCTCTTTGCTTGGACTGTGGTAGCTTTAGGACCAAATGTGCTGCTTATTAAAATGCAAGTAAGAATGCTGTAGAGCTAGAGTTCACAGAGAGACCCAAATTCAACTCCGTTGGCTAGTAGTCAAAACAGGAACATGACTCTTCCATGAGGTTCCAGCGTCTCCAGAGTAGTTCCAGAAATTATTCCACTCCACTGAAGAAACGCTTGCCTGCTCTCACATATCCCGCCACTATCCAGGCATCAGATTCCAAATATGCTCTGATGGCTCATTGACAGGTGAAGAAGCATCCCCTGCTGAAAGGAGGGGAACTCTGCAAGTCCACAGAAGCACTTGGACTACAGGTTTTCACAGGTTTGGAGGACGTCTGTCTTGGGGAGAGTTGTCTGGTATAAGGTTGCTTTGTGCTGCATTTTTTGTTGTAAGACAAATACAGCTCATCCCCTCATGCCCTCATTTATAGACCCCTTTCTATCTGTGAACAGCTACCTGCCTCATTGCATTATTTCTGCTGTTGTCTTGGAGTATCTGTTTAGTCATATCATAAGCCACGTTGGTGTGCTGGTAAGCTTTGAATAGCCCAAAACATTGCAAGGAGATAAGAATCTACAGATCCTCTTTTTGTAATCATTTCACAACACTGGAGTTTCATGACCTTTTGAAAACATTAGAGGGCATCATGCTTCTTGCTTTTTGCAGCTTATCTCTAAGATGCCTCCCAAGCAGAGCCACACACACATACACACTTGAGCAGCTGCAGATTGGATGGACTTGAGCACTTGCTATAAAAATCCACCCAAATGCCTCTGAGCAAAAAAAAATCACTTTAAAAAAAGATCTTGCAGTAGACTACTGAGAACCTTTGGAGACATTATGAAAAGGAGAAAAAAATGTTCCTTTGGTACAATTACTAAAAGCCACGGTAGCCTTATGAAGCCTGTGTTGTATGTATAACTGGTTCTATTATTTATCTCTGTATAAAGTGTCATCAATGTTCTTGGCAGTTTAAGAGGAAACAAGATGAGACCCTTCCTCAGGGATCTTGCAAAATTACAAGGAGGGCATAAATACCACAGCTCTCTTTTGTTACTTACCCACTTTCTTTTATTCAGTCCCAGCACCTTTGTAAGGTAATATAAATATGAGCAAATGCATTTTACTCTCTTTTAGGGAATAAGACAACCCTAATTCTTAAAGGTATTGTATTACATGAGATATTTGCTCCTGAATGTATTTAGTTACCCATAGTCCATGTAAGAAAATAGCTGATAAGACTCATAAAACAATTTAACACAGGATCGGCTGAAGCATTAAATTTTTTTTTTTAAAAAAAGTCTCTGCAGAGCCGAGTGTCTCTCAGAGAGAGAAGACACCCCCACTATGGAATGCCTCATATGTTATCCCTCTGCCTGATGCAGGTTTCCCTCCCCCTCAGATCCAATTGGACAGGACCCCAAAAGTTACAGCCTATCAGGATCGCCTAAGTTACATTCCCCCTTCCCCATATTTACAGTATGAGTGATCATGCACTTGATCATGCATTTCTCTCGTGCATCATGTTACATCCCAGGTGTCTTTATCAGTAGTTTCACAGTACCCCTTTGCATTCTGGTATGTCCCCATAAATCAGTTTACTCCTTTACAGATGGTGACCTTGTCTTGTCTACTGTGTTATCTGGAATCTGAAATCAGCCATCCTCCAAGGTTTTGGGAGGCCCTCCCTCTCTCAGCTGCCAACTCTAAAAATCTGTTTTTTAAAAAGCATATTAACCCTTTAACAGAACAAAGTGGTAGGCTATTCAGTTCAATGAGGGCTTTGCTGACACTACTTAGTGTTGAACCCAAGAAGCAATGAGGGGATGCTATGGGTCTGTCCATTCTACCCACTGAGTTACCCAGTGCAGAAGCTAAAATAGATTTCATTTCTCTCAGTCCACATTTCAAAATTCTCACATATCCATTTCTGTACAATGGGTGTAATGGGTTTTCCTATGAAATGTTGTTCCAACTAAGCAAATTTCTTACTGCAGCTTTACAGGGTCAGTAGGACTTCTCTGCAGTAGTGCTGAAACATTATAATGGAAACTGAAATTATGTGGAGATAATTTTACTTTTTGTGAGCAATATTATTGTGCTGCCTTTGGCCATAGTAAATAGGTTCTTCTTCTTCTTCTTCTTCTTTTTTTAACTATGGCTCATGGTTTGAGTTCTGTGCTCTGTGCCTCAGCAATGAAATAAATTCAAACACAAAGCTGTCAATAGCTACTAATCAAGCACACGGCAATACATGTCCCCTCCAGTACTAGAGAATATATGCATTTATACTTTGATTTCCCATCTGCCAGTGGTGGTGTTTTATTTTTACCAATGAGTTATATTCTTGTTTGTTAAACAACAATGCCTTAGAAAACAAAGATATTACAAGTGCCAATCATAAACACAGGAAATTACGATACAATTACAGCCTGGTTGTGTCTGCCAAAGTTGTAATCATATAGACAAGAAAAATGCAGCCATGAATCTCAGTACATTTGAACACTTGTTACAATTTACTGTAGAATTATATACCATAGTCGTCTGAGACATGTCAAAATCTAAACTCTTGATGTTAGGAAAGATGATTTCAATACCTGCATTTAAGAGGGTGTTTTCCCTTCTTGCCCAATGGAATCACATACCGAATTAATCCAAGATGTATCAAAACTGAAAGTGTTACAATAAAAGCCTTTAAAATTTGCATTTAAGAGGGTGTTTGCCTCTCTTTCCCAAAGTGGTTAATGTTGCTGCTGCTCTTCCTGCTAGGACTACCATTACCACAACAACTCTGGGCTTAGAAATAATGCAGTAGAAATGTTACCTGTAAATCATTGCTTTTTCTTACAATAATGAGAGCAGAATGAGGTCCTTTTTTGTGTGTTTCATTACTGCTAATATGTCATGATTTTTATTTATAACAACTAACAATTAACGCTCAACTTTTATTTGTTTATGGTCATTTGGGTGGATTTGGAGTACTTTTCCTCTTATTAAAAACAATGTGTTGCTAACAGGTTACTCCCAAATTGTTACTAACATTAAAATATTATTAATTTTAATAATTATAACTAATGACACCACATTAGTCCTTTTCCAATAATATTTGAAAGTGCTACTACCATTAGTCACAAAGTAGTTTCTTAAGTGCCAAATATAATTGTTCAGAGCAATTGGTTGCCAAAGTCCTATACCACTTCATATGCAGTGTCTGAGAAATTCTATTAGTGTGTACCTCTTCATCCTGACTGCAGCAGTGTTCAATACTGTCTGAAAACGTAACTTTAGCACCCTGTGTCCTAAGAAGAATTATTTCCATCCAGCTGTAAATATCCTCTACACTATTTATTACTATCAGAGGAAATCACTGACAGAACGTTAAAGAGTTTTCTTTTTCAGCGCATGTTTTCAAAGTTAAATCAAGTCTAGTCCCACTTCTAAAAAGGGCACCCTTCATTTGAGTATCATTTGAGCCTGTTTGGTTCCCCTCTTCCCACCAGCACTGTTTTTTCTTCATCTTTCCTTAATTTTTTTTTTAACAATTTTTTTTTTAATGTAAAGCACTAGGGTGTTTTTCATGAAAATGTGATTAAACATAAGGTGGAGGGGTAGGAGGTAATATTCTTGGTGCACTCATTGCCTGGGATGAACTTTTTTTTCCTGATTACCACAGGCCAATATGCTGTGTAAACAAAAGGTTGTACAGAAATTCTCACCAAGATTGTAAATCTGAGTTTGCAACATGCCACCTAATACTGCAGCTGGTACCCAAGGTCTTTTTAAGGAGAGAATAAGAGAGCTTTTTCCCAGCACCTCACATGCTCAAACATGGAGGGTGGGGGGCACATCAACATTGGCATTGCTGCATTGTTGCCAACTCATCTTTCAAAATCCCACTAACTTGAACTCTGTAAACCTAGTGGAAAAAATATCACAAATGTAAGTCTACGCATGGCAGTGACCCTTGTCATGACAGCATGAGCCCTCATACCATGTCACTTCTCATTGCCAATTTCCGACAGTTTTCATCTGAAAAGAGACTGGGATGATTCTCTAGGACGAGAAGGCGAATGGTATCTGTAAGCCATTTTCATGTATTCAGAGCCAAATACATCATGACTGAACAAATAAATTGCCCAATTTTTTTAAATAAAAAGTTAGGGAAGTTCTGGGACCTTTGAGGGACTTTTCAGGGGACTTTGTCCAAAAGTAGAATTCAGGGGCTGACCCAGCATTACTTTAGGTGAATTCCTATAGGACCAAGCTATAGCTCCCCTCAGTACCACTTTCTTGGGCCTATTTATAAAGAACAATTTAATCTTCCAGAAGCTACCTTGGAGATCCCACTGTTGAGATAAAAAGTAAGTAACAGACATATTTTAATACAAATCAATTTTAAAATTTATTTTGGTGGACACGAGGGAAGAAATAGAACGATTGCTGAGCCCTAAAGTGTTCGGCTACCATAGGATCACAAGCATCCTTCAGGTATGGGGGAACAATCACAACTATAATTTCCTGTCTTTTGGGCAGAAGGCACACTGGCTTTTTGTGGCTTTGCATCTAAGCAATTTTCCCCCTCACAAGAATCATGTTAAGGAGTTCACCCAGTCTAGTAGTCATATTTTGGAAGAACATAAAATGAAAGTGCAATTCTACATAACAATGATTTGATGCTTATGTGTCAGAACTGTAGAATGTTTCAGTGGAATAGCCATTTAAACTGTTGTAGCAACAGACTGGAAGGCAGGCCTTTATTTTATAAAATAATTTTTTTATTGTGGTATGAGGTTTCATAGAAAAGAACCTGAAGTACCAAATGCTTATTTTCTATACTTGCTGCATTCCCCAAATGACCCACTCTCTCTCTCTTTTTTTAAAGAAATACAGTCAGCTCTCCACATTCACTAGGGTTAGGGGCACAGGATTCCCACAAAAGTGGGAAAATTGCAAATATCAAAATGTATATATTTTTTAATTATTTTAATTATTTATTTGTATCCTGCCTCTCCATATGGATCGAGGCGGCGAACAACTTACAAATAGCATGTATTTTCGAAACATTTCTATACATGCCCCCAACAAGCTGGGTACTCATTTTACCAACCTGCGAAAGGATGGAAGGCTGAGTCAACCTTGGAACCGGGCAGGATCAAACTCACAACCTTGTGGCTTGCAGTACTGGCATTTAACCACTGCGCCACCAGGGCTCCAAGTATTCTGATGATCATGAATATACGTGTGTCTCTGGGAGGGGGGGTTGAGGCATGCTAGGGAGAATGTACACCCAGTGTCCAAACCAGGCAAGGGAAAGGAGAGGGAAAGGGATGGGTTGGAATGGTGACCCTGTACTTCACTCTTACTCATATCCTTGCTTGTGTGGAGGGGGGCATTGGAAAAGGGTTTATGATGCTGAGAAATTGGGCTGCAAGCTGTCCTTAGCTGGCCAGGTAGCTGTTGGTGGAGGAGGAAGAGGACCAGAGACAAGTTTTTAAAAGACTACATGGCCTAATCGGAGCTACCAAGAGGAAAGGTTCCCCTGGAATAGAAGTGCCTGAGGTGGGGGAGGCAGGGGTTGGAGAAACTGTAAATAATCAAATGCATGAAAGTCAAATTTGCAAATGTGAAGGACCAACTGTACAAACGTATAACATTGAAAATTTTATATCTCTAGACTCATATATGCAGCAAGCAAGTACAAATTTTTAAAAAATAGCTTTTGTTCATTCCTGCAATTTTAGTATTTTGCATAGAAATTATGATTATCGTTATATTTACTTAAACCCTGGTTTGTTTGTTTTTCGTGGTAGGGACTCAAAGGGGCTTGCAGTAATTGAAAACAAATAGTTAAAAATCACAGAATTCAAAAGTTAAAACACAAATTAAATGATCAAATAAGAATTAAGTTAAAATAGATATTTAAAACTTGGACATCCACACATTCAACACAGTTAACAATACTCAGCAGCTTTTATCAGACAGGCCATAATTACACATGGAATACCTGTTGGAATAAAAATGTCTTTGCAGAAAGAAAGTAGGGAGCGTGCCAGTCTGATTTCTCTGGGAAGGGAGTTCCAGAGCCTGGGAGCAGCCACTAAGAAGGTCCTCTCATGTGTTCTAACCAGAAGTAACTGTGAAGATGGTGGGACCCAGAGAAGGGCCTCTCCGGCAGATCTCAAAGCCTGGGCTGGTTCATAAGGAAGAACACAGCCCTTCAGGTAGTCTGGACTTGAGTTATATGTAGAGCTCTAATGTAGGTCATCACCAGCACTTTGAATTATGCCCAAAAAGCTAGGAAAAACTAGGAAGGTACTAGCATTCTCCTTTTGGTTTTGCTAGATTAACTTTTCACAGCAATGACCAGTTCATTACTTTGCGTGACTGTATGAACATGAAAGACCAATTTACCTTTCTATAAAATGATTTTATGCTTCATTATGGTCTCATTCTTCCAGTCTCTGAATTAAATAGACTCATTCTTCTTCTTCTCTCCTCTTTGAAGGCCTCTAATTATTTTCCCAATGGCAACCGCCCCTTACGTACCTTACTTTTAAATCTCATGTGTCTTTCCTTAGAAAAGGGGGTCAGATTGATCTAACATAAACTAAGCACTCTAAACAAAACAGCTGCTATGTGCCACTGTATGTTGTGTGTGTGTGTGTCTGCCTTTAATCTTACATACTGATCTAGGTACTTCTAGGTACTACTTACGGTTGCTGATAATCTAGAACTAAAACAATGCTTATGTCCCATTCAGATTGTTCATTCTTGATGATGGTGATGGTGATGGTGATTTGGTAGCTGAAGCAGTCATTCACTGTCTGGTTCTTCCTTTGTGCTTTAACATGTTAGTTTCTGGTACTGATGAAAAAATAACTTTAAAAAACAAAACTGAAGAAAATCAGCATCCAAAAGCAAACTCTCAGTCTGGAATCAAATCCAAAATAATGCAGAGTGCAAGACTATAGTGGAAAAGCAAAGCAAGGCTAGACATTCCCTTGGCCACATCCCCACATTGTACAGTATTTCTTTTCAATTGCTCTGACACCTGTCACATTCAAACTAGTAGTATTGGGAACCAGGACCATGATCTATTCTGTATTCATTATATCTGTTGGTAGAGAAATGCACTGCTAGATGGTGACTCACATAGTTAATTGTGTTTCATAATATGCCTGGGGTAGGGTACAAGATTAAGATCCAAAATACCTTTATGGATTTATGGAGAGATCAATAAAGCAGTCAGAAAGAGCCTGCACTGGGGAAAGATGCAAGGCAAAATTACAGTCGGCCCTACAGGTTTGCAGAGTTTGGGCCACTGGACCCCTGTGAAAGAGGAGAAACTGCAAATATCTCTACCTCCTCCCCCAACCCCCCCCACATCTGTACTGGTGGGATGGTTGGGCCTGGTCACATGCACATCCCCTTGCACACTCACTTGGGTAGGAGGGGATGGGATGGAGAAGGAGGAAGGGTAGATGGTACACAGGTCTCTGGTGCAGGTGCAGGGAGTGCCACCACCACCACCACAAGAGCAGCTGCTGCAACCCCTTCCCAATGCCCTTGCCTGCCTCCTGCTTCCACTGCTGCCATCTTTCCTGCCATCCTGGGTCTCTCTCCCCCTGTTCTTCCCTTGCTCCACTCCCCCTATCCACCTCAGAGATCCATGCACCACCCGCCTGCCCTCCTCACACTTCCCTGTCCTGTCCCCTGTCCCCCTTCCCACTTGTATGAGTGAGTGAGAGAATGTATGCATGTGCCCTCCTGCCCATGCTTCCTCCTGCTGCTTCTCTGTGCCATCCCATCCCCCCAACTCAGGTGAGTGAGTGAGCAAGAGAACACACACGGGCCTTCCCTCTTCCTGTTCCCCGTTACATCCCCTTCCTCATGCTCCCCCATCCCATCCCATCCCACCCACCCACATGAGAGAATGAGTGAGAGAACGTACATGTGCCTCCTTCCTCCTTCTGCTCTCCATCCCATCCCTTTTCCACCTGGCTGTATGAGTGAGGGAACACAGGTACATACCTCCCTCTTCACACTCCCCAGTTTTATCCCCTTTCCGCTGCCTACACAAGTGAGTGAGTGAACAAGCACGCCTCCCCTCCATGCACTCCCTTGTCCTATCCCTATCCCCTTCTCCATCCACCTACCCATCTACCTGTCCACCAGTGATTACACAAGCGATGTTCACACAGCCAGGTGCAGCCAACCTGCCAGTTTCATTTCCTCCCAGTGATTTGATTGCTGACTAAGCCTGACTTAACTGAATACAGCTCAGGATGGACCCTGGTGTTATCGAAGTCCCTATTAAAAACAGTCTAAGCATACCAGAGGCAGCAGCAAATAATCCTTGAGTGATCAAATCCATAAAGGTCAAACCTGCAAATGTGGAGGGATGACTGTAATTGGAAGAGGAGAAAAGAGGCATTCAGCCCTTTAAAAAAAGAGAAAGAGAAATTGAGAGAGAGAAGCCAACAGGCCTGAATCTTTTGCACTGTGACTCAGAGAGAAGGAAGTGATTGATGAGGGAAAGACAGGTAGCAGTAATGGAAGGAGGCAAGCATTCAGGAAAAGGCTTTCATTAACTCATGAACCAAGCAACAAAATAAGGTAGAGAAACCGATTGGCCTACATTGTTAGTCTGTGTAATAAGTTTTAATATATACAGTGTGTAAAACTGTATGTTAAAATTTGCAAGCTGCCTGCAGGGTCTAATTTTTACAATAGAAAACGAGGGTTCTGTCCTTGGTCCAGTGTGGGACAAGAGGAGGCCATTCAACCCTCCTTAAGTTTGCAGAACACTAGCAGGCTAAAAACTTGCCATGTGAAAGGTTTGTCAAATCATGTGGCAAATTGGCTAGTTTACATTGCAGTCTCTTTCTTTGGCTGGATTTTAATAACTAATGTTTGAGTGGCATTAGAGCCACTTTATTATTTCTGTTGTCTTTATTATTTGAAAGATGTTGGGTGGGGCAAGAAGAGTGCATGACTATTATACAGAGTTGGGAGTTGCTTATTGCCCTCCAGTTGTTATTCTACAGCAGTTCCCATCAATCCTAGCCAGTTATGAGGAAGGCTGGGTGCTGTAGTTCAGTGATATCTGGACAGCTGCACAATGCTCACCTTTGCTATAGTATAAAGTATGTGTCACCTACTACAAGCTTTCAAATGAGGTGGGCTATAAATCAGATGAACAAATTAAAATTTGGGTTTGAGAAAGTAGTTCGGGAGACACCTGGTACTTGAAGTTAATCTAGAAGAATACTGGCCATTTTCTTTTCTATTTCATATTTTGACTGTAACAGAGCTTCTAATTTGTGAGAATAGTTCTTCTCTTATTACTATATTATTAATTATATATACCTATTACTTCATTAATAACTTTTCTAGTTAAACTAATAGCAGTGAAATCCAATGCAACATTAAATATTCCAGAGTACTCATGCAGTTTGACTGAATACAGTCCTTATTACAAGGCTCAACCGCTATCAGGTATTACATCTTTTAAAATGCTGAAATGCATCACAGGGACTAAAGTAGTAATAGAGTGCCTGAGAGAACAGAAGACACTAAGTCTGCCTAGAAAGTAATGGTTCCTCACAAGAGACATTTAATGTGTTTTATTGAATCAGTGAAGCAATTCTAAGAGCATAATTTCTTATATACATATAATGATCATCTTTGACCTCTTAATACCTTGTATTTTGTGTACAGTGTGCCCTTCATATACGTGGGGGCTCCATTCCAGGAACCCTCATGTCGAACAAAAAATGCCAGTGTTGTGTTGCATTGTAGTAAATGAACATAATGCGCACATGCCCACCACTTCCATTGACTATAATGGGAGCAACATTTCGTGTGACCTTCCTTTTGATCTCCAGAAGAAGAACAGAAGAAGACCAGCAAGTGGAGCAGGCTATGCAAACTTGAATTGAATGCAGTATCTTCCTTCTACCCAGTGGTTCCTGAGAAGGGTGGGAATAGATTGAGAACAAGAAAACCAGTTGATTTATAACAAAGGCCATCTACTCCAGTAGCAGATTAATCCCATTTTAAAAGTAGCATTATGCTACCTGCAAATAAACACAGTATGGCTGAGTCCTCTGTATCTATATAATCTATGGCCCTTTTCGCACGGGCCTTTTCTCGCGCGACAGCCCCGTGAGCCTCGCGGGAGTGGGAGCGTCGCTCCGCACGACGCACTCCCACTTCCGCCGGGCTCACGGGGCTGAAGCGGCGCGAGCGTGGGTTTTTTGATTTTCGCTTCGAAGCGAAAATCACCCGCGCTTGCGCAACGCTCCCGGCGCCCGCGCGCACTTACCTCTTGTGCAGAGCGTCGGGGAGCCAGCCGGGTCGCGCTTCCTTCCCTCCGCCCCTGCGGAAGGAAGGGATGGGGCGGGGCGCTAGCGCAACGGAGGCGACACGTCCTGCTTCGCGCGTGCGCGGGGGGGCGGATGCGACAAGCTCCTTTCTCGTGCGCGTGGGGGGGTGGAGGGGACAGGCTCCTTTCTCGCGCGCGCGGGGGGGATGGAGGGGACAGGCTCCTTTCTCGCGCGCGCGGGGGGAATGGACGGACGCGCGAGCCACTGCCGCCTCCGGGAGGCTGCCGCTTCCCCGCTCGTTCCTTCGGCTGCGGAAGGAAGGAGGGGGAAGCGGCAGCCTCCCGGAGAAGGCTTCTTGCGCAAGCCGCCCTCCTCCGTCGCGCGAGCGCCGGCGCTGTGAAAAGGGTCTATATCTATTGGTATGAATATCTTCGGAGAAACCCATCTCTTCAAACTCATTTTTAAAAATATTTTTTCTTTCAGTTAAGTTCTTTTTCTGGGTAATTTATACAACTTCATTGCTGCTGTTGGTCTGTTTAAGTGCTTGTTGCTTATTCTTTGTTCATCTTTAAGAGCTATAGCCAATTCTTGTTGTTCTATTTCTGTGTTTACTTTCTCATAGAGTTAACTTTTTAAGAAAGCCCTCTTAAGAGGCTTACACAGTGTTAAGTGTTTGCCTAGATCAAATTAATGATCTTCTGTAACAGAAAGCACACTCATCGAAATCATCAGTCTTCTATTTTTGCTCTGGCAGATTCCTGAGTGCTGCAATACTTTCATTCTTCTAAGATATCTGAGTTGTTTTCCTAATTGTTATATTGCTTTACTGTGTCTCACACATGCTAATCAATGGCATCCTGTCAAGTTGAATGTGGAATCAGTGCTTGTAATGAGCTCCTCCTACAACGCTCTGATAAATGCTAGCAAACAAGAATCTTTCCTCAGCAGTTGCCTTAAGCCATTATGCTCTCTCAGGCCATGTTCTCAGATTAAATTCTTATTCTAGGGGGAGCAAATTATGCTGTATAGTTTTCTTTTTCAACCTGCAGAAAGTAGTGAGGTGATACGGTTTGAAAAGAGAAAGTAGCTGCCAAGTGATAGGAAGTCCGTGTGTACCTCCAAACCTCTAATTACTCTCTGTGTACAGGTGCTAACTGGTATAGATGCTGCCTCTGCCCCCATGGTTATCCTCACTTCCCATGTCAGATGTCAATTGCATGTGGCATGCTTAAATGCTCTATAAAAGGAACTGCGTAGGTGGAAGCATGCAGGGGAGGCATCTGCTAGGAGTTAGCAGGCTGCATTGCCCCCCACAGGACCATGGAGGGCTGCCCCCCCTTCAAAACTAATTAAACACGATTCCCAAATATGGTTGGCAGGCTGGGACTATTCCAGGCCTTCAGATTTCAGGACTAAAACCTGTGACTTAAGAGTAACTTCTTGTGATGTCACAGGAAGTTGGACCTCGTGCTATTACAAGGGGCAGACCCTGATGAAATAATAAGTATGGTACATTACACATCAACCACAACTGCATGAAGTATGCCATGCAAATAATAAAGCAAAAAAATATGCACAGACCTTTCAGGGCAGAACTCTTGCCCTAAGATTACTTCTAGCCTTGAGGACCAGAGAACAGGGACCAGGCCCTGAATCTGACAGCTCTGCCCCTAAAGTTCCTGGGTAGTGCTTTTGGCCGTTTCATTGAGTGTTGGGGGCTTTGACCCTCCTCTTCACATTTTTCAAGTCCAGATGGGCCTTATTTCCATGTAGCTCTCTAGGATCTAGTCTTACAGGGACTGTTGTTGCCACACCATATACCCCCACCCTGTGGGATGTGCTGTTTTCTTAATTGAACATATTTATGCCTGAAACACATGTTTGAGAGCACCATGGCTGTCAGATTGTCAGGTCAGGATTGTTTGCCTCCAATAGCCAGTGGAACTCCAAAGTCTCTGGAGGATCCTACTGGCCATTTCATTGCTTTGGGGAGCCTTTCTGTCCTTTCCCCTTTTATACCTGGATGGCTTTTTTTTCCATGCATGAGATACCCTAAAGCTGGGTCCTGGAGTTGTCAGGTCAGGATGACCTCAGACATGATCAGGTCATAAGTTCAGAGAGGATTAGGTGAGAAAGCCCAATGCTAATGGGCTTCTGATAATCCTTTCAAAACTGCAAGCTCTTATCATCGTCGTCATCGTCATCTTTAGTTATATCATGCTTTTCTCCTCGAGAGGACTCAAGGCCTCCCAAAAATAATAGAAGGCAAAACTGCCCAGGTGAAGCAATCAGGGACCCTACTGTGGGCAATATCCTATGACCCTATTACGCTACCCAGCCAAAACATTAAGAGATTGTCGTGACTCCCATCAATGTTTTGTCACCTAGGGTGAAGACAGTAATCTCATTCCAGACTCTTTTGTTGAGCCTGTGAGAAAACCATTACCATTTTGTCTACGCACTCTCCTTAAGGGCAGAAAATAAGATATAAAAATCCTAGCTCCAGCCCCAGCCCCAGTAAATTGTAGTACTTGGATGTAACACATGGTGACCAGACCTGTTTGTTCTTGTCCTCAGATGCCTGTTTGAGACACTCTGCTTCAACCTTCTGCTTCAAGACTGGCAGCTACTCTTTCCATCCAGTCTCTCTCTATCCAGCCTTTCTTTTCTTGCTGTCCGATAGCCTTGTATGGTTCTTAAGAGTGTCTGACTTCTTGTGTGTTTGTTAAATCCAAATAAAATACTCTGTTTAACTTTTAACTGGAGTCTTCTGTACAGTTAGTAATGGCATACACAGGTGAAAAGATCCTGCCATTACCCTCCTCTTGCAGGCCTCCTTCGAGCTATAATTCCCCAAATTCTAAGGAGAAGCTGGCATTGCAGGTGGATCTCAAAGTCCCCCACCTCTTAGTGTAACAGTTGCCCTACTAGTCCTGATGGCTAGAACATCTCATGAGTAACTCTAGGACCCAGCTTTAGGTTGTCTCATGCATGGAAAAAAAAGCCATCCAAGAATAAAAGGGGAAAGGACAGAAAGGCTCCCCAAAGCAATGAAATGGCCAGTAGGATCCCCAGAGACTTTGGAGTTCCACTGGCTATTGGAAACTGTTTGAAAATTTGACTTTCAAAATTTGGGGTACTTGAGACTGTTCAGAGACTCAAAAAACCCTTCAGGGACTTCACTCTCCCCCCTCCCCTGCTTTGCATGAATTTTGTCTAGTGTGGTAATAACCAAGCTGGTTAGGACATATTTAAATAGAATCCTGGAATGGAACCCAGTATTTCAAATTCAGAATCTCCTTCCTTCTTCCCTATTATACTTTCCTTCTGCATCCTCCCCACAAACCCACCCCAGCTGATTTTCCTCAGTTGCACACTGAACAGATGTGTGAACTCAAGCAGGTGGGAAAAAGCATTTGCAGCAGCTGTTAAGAAAGAAAGAATCACCTTTCTCTTTTCCTTCAAACATAAGTTTTTAAATTTAGTAGCGAAGACCGAGGTGGGAATCCTGTGTTTACCACCAAGCATACTAATGCAACCCAGAGACATTGCTAGGGCTTTAAAAGATTTTGGGTCTAAGCCAAGAGGATACAGATCTGCAGAAAAATTGCATATTGTATACCTTTGTGATATATTCAGGAATAAATCTGGGGCCCTGAGAAATAGAATTAGGGCCAGGACCCCTAACTTTTTGTTCCACCTTCTCTGAGTCTGTTTAGACAGTCTCCACTCTTCTGCCCGCTGTCAGCTTTCGCATAGGTCATGGACTTGCTGCTTCTCCTTTGGAAATGTAAGGTGCAGATTAGAAGGTCCACGGGGACTTGTATGGTCATTGTTACCTTCCCTTGCTCCTATGCAATGAGGTATCCTAAAAAGTCACTCCTAGACTGGAATGATAACATGGCATTTTGGCTTCCTGGCAACAAAATGTCCTTCATGCAATCATTGATCTATTAATATATTCACTCCTGTTTCCTGTCCTGTTGAAAGGGCAGAACTTGTCCAAACAGAAATAAAATCTGTTCTTCAAGCACAAAGATATTAACTCTTTGTTCCTGCTTGTAATGTTTTGCAGGGCTGAAATCTCTGTATCTTCTCATGCCATGTGGGAAGAAACATGCCCAGATACGTATATTCTGTTGCTTATGTTTGTTGCTTCCTGTGTTAGGTATAATAATTACTCAAGATCCTTTATATGGCTGAATTGTCTCTTGTTATCTGCTCTGCCTCCCAATTAGGTATGCTTTGAAACTTGGGTATGCATCCTGCATTTGCTGCCAACAGCCTGTCTGTTTCTAATTATTCAGGCTGGCTAATTTGGACACTGTATATACCATGTTAACTATTCTTGAGTGCCAACTTTATAGTGCCAGCTACCATGCAACACTGCTTACAAGAATAGCAACAATTACCAGCAGCTTTTCTTTCTTAAAATGACTGATGTACACATTCTGTTGCTTGGCATTTACCATTTGGGGTATATTTTGAGTTTGTGGAAAGAGCAATAGATCACTGTACAGCTCATTTGAAGTTCATGCAGAAGGCCATGTATGTTGCATTTGAAAGACAAAGACCTCTGTCTGAGACCCCCAGAGAGCTGCTGCCAGTCAATTTAGACAGTACTGTGCTCAGCTGGCCAATTTGAATCAAGATAAGGCAGCTTTCTATGTTCTTAGTTCTTGACTTCTCCAGTTAAAAAGGGATCTTGGGTAACATAATGAAGAAAGCCTTTGCAGAATCAAAGCAGAATCAGAGCCGCTTGAAAAATGGTCTGCTGGCACATGTTCATATGTATTTATTTTATTTATATCTCACCTATCAACCTGTTTGACACTTGAAGTGGCTCAGAAACAATGTAAATAAAATTGACAGTTCATTTCATGCAAGTCACATGTAGAAACCTATCATCAAGCAGCAGAAATATCCATGTTAAACAGCAACTGCACTAAGACAGGAATCAATTTATGAATCATTAAAATATGTCCACAAAAAAAGCTGCAGGGCCTGGGAAAATTTCGCTTTAGGATTATAACTCCCCAAACCCACAGGACAACTTGGCCTCAGTAGTCCAAAATTGTAGTCCAATTTTTTTTCCCCTAAGCTCTGAAGATGTAGATGGTGTGTAGGAAAAATGCAACAGCACATATGAGGTGTTTCTCATTGGCATGCTGTCTTTCATCATCTTTGCAATATTTTCTACAATACTCAGCTATGAGGACAGATGCTAGGTGTAAGTTCAATTAGTCCAGGGCAACAGCTGGACTCAGCAGGTGAGGTTGGTGCCAGATGCAAAGTGCATAGTGCCCCTACTGCCTCCCAGAATATGTGGAAAGAGAGGAAATGCCAGCAGTATTACCAAACTCTGAAATGTTTTGTACTGACCAATCCCATCTTATGCTTCTTAGAAAATATCTAATTGTAAAATAAACTTTATGGGACTGCACCAGATTTGATACTTACTTGCATAGCCCTGTGCAGTCATGTTCAAAGCGTGTAAGCTCTACAGTAGGGACAAATATATTTCTGTAGTTCCCAACTACTCTAAACAGCCTTACTGCTCCATCCCTCCCACAAAAAAACACCACACTATCTTTTGTAATTTCAACGTCAAAACAGGAATTTCCCTTTAAAATGATCTTCTCCAAGGCTCTGTTTCCAATTTTCAGCAAAAATTTGGAGAGAAGGCTCAAGATCATAACAGGTGATGGAGAAGGGAGAATTGCTTCCCACCACTGATATATTAAAGCTGCCTACCAGTGCTCCACATGCAGAGAAGGAAAGAAAGGAGGAGAATGCTAGCTTTACTTCCTGTTGTGTTTTCATCCCTTCTCTATGCAAGACCAAGCCTTGATTTTTCCAGGTCTCAAGTTCACACAGAGAACATCCACAAACAAGAGAGGGTCCCTGCTGTATACAATCAGTCTTTATGCATGGAGGGCAATGAAAATGTGACAGAGGAGGATAGAGCTAGCACACTTGTCCTTACTATCGCTCCTCACATGTAGAGCTTGTAAACAGAACAACTGCGGATCCCAGGAGATTCATTGACAGGTTTCACATAAAAATAGTACAATATAGGCTGAATCTGTAGCCCTGTAGCATGTTGAACCAACACACCATGTGGGGGGGGAGCCTTGCCATCTCCATGTTTAGTTCCATTAGTCTCCTCATATGGAGAGTGATGAATGTGAACAGAAGAGACTACTTATTTATGGGTGCTCTCCACATAAATGAGAATCCTGAATTTTTGGGTTACTGACTACAGCAAATAGATGAGACTCTCCTTGCTTGGCTTTGTTCTCCTGCACATGAAATCTAATAACTAGAAAATTTCTCCTCACCTGCAAAACAGATTACAGAGTTTTTCTGTTGATCTCAAGAGAATTTTTGTTTGAATGATATTTTGTACTGATTGTTAAATTGTGCAAACAGTGTATCCAAGCTATGATAGTTTCCTCGCTGCATGGACTTTTAAGCAACAGAAATGTGTGGTGTTTTTTCTCTCTGTTTGATCAAACACCTACGCCATTTCTGCCCTACACTGGTATAGTCCTATTGTTCCGCTTTCAACATTCTGTGAAATTCTGGAGTTTGTAATTTACTGAGGCCAGAGAGCTCTCTGACTGAGAATTCTGAAGGACCCTCCCTAAACTGCAAACCCCAGAATCCCTTAAGATGTTGAAACTGCAATAATAGCACTATAACAGTATAGGGTGGAAATGGCCCTTGTCTTTCTGTGCTTGTTGTTTTGCATGTGCTTTTTCTGCTTCTCAAAAGGAAAAGAGTGTAGTTTTGTGCAGAAATGTTTTTGCTCAAATTCTGGAAACCTCAATGAAGCACAAATTGTTCCTTCTCTTGTTCACATGCTGAAGGTGAGAATTTTTGTGGAGGCTAGCAATTTCCTAGCAGGCCATCTTGAAGCACTGAGGAAGCATTTTTCACCAAGAGTGAGAAATTATTCAGCTGTTCTTCCCATCTCTAGACTTCATAGAGGCAAAACATCATTCAGGCAACTACTGTGGATAGTTAAGAGACTTTGGTAAGAGTACCATCCATCAGTTTGACCCTCAAGGAACCTGGCTCCCTCTTTCCCACTTATTTGATCACCAGAGCACTGTCTTCACTCAAGGCCATACCTCTAGGTTAGAAAGGGGGAAAAAACCTCACAGTATACTAGTTTTTTTGGGGGGGTATCATATTTTTCCTCCATTTATTTGTTCTTTCTATCTTCTCAGTTTTCCTGTACTGTTTTCCTGTGCTTCTGTTTATGATAGGTTCCCCCTAGGGTCACTATAAGTTGGAAATGACTTGAAGGCACACAACAACAACCATTTATTATTGGTACTTTGAGAGTTCAGTATTTGTTGTGGCCCTCTTGGGCCTATGGTTCAAAGACTGTTTTTCCGTAAAAGTGCTTTTCTTGCACTTTCAAGCCACTGCAGCCTTGGTGTCTCTTGAGAGTCAGTTGATTGAATATTTTAAGTGTTGCTTCATCTGGTTTTAACAGGCCAGAACAAATAGGGTATTGTGGCTTCACACTCTTTTGGGAGAGGAGGTTCTCCAATCAGTAGGCTCTAGTGAAACTGCTATTCAAAGTTGTCTCTTACTCTATATTGTATCCACTGAGCAGCATCCTAATAGAGAAGCAGGCGTTCATTATTTGGAGGAAAGCATAGCAGCTTCTTGGGGACTGCCAGGTCTTTGATGGCTTTTTCAGTGGTAGTAATGTGTGGACTGGTTTTCAGGTTGACCAAAGTCCCCAGTTTCATGGGTGTGAAGAGTCTTCCTCGCATTTTGGAGTATGTGTGTGTACTTCCAAATAATGACGTGCCACTTATGGGCCCTTTCTACAGCTTACCTTTTTTCAGCACTGGGGTGCGGGGATCGTGTGAGGAGCCTCCAGCGAGAGGCTCTCGCATTCCCGTTGCTTCAGCTCCACACAAGCTGCTTGCTCCCGAGCAGGTAGAACGAGAGCCCTGCCTCTTCCTTCCACAGCACAGCCTGGGAGTTTCCTAGGCTGCGCTGGGGCAGGAAGCGTGACTGCCATGGCTCCGGAAACTCCGCACACATGGCAAGTGCACGTGGGGCCCTGGAGCAATGTGCAATCATACACCATTTTCAGCTGAAAGCCAAAAATGAAAAAGTGTGTGAGCAGCGCCTGCCCTACCCTGGAGCATTGCGCCATTGTGAGTGCATCGTGCAGATCGCTCCTCACAATTGCGCGGTGCTCCAGGCACCCTTTCGCATGGCAAATGCCATGCGAAAAGGGCCATGATTATGTATTCAACATATAATTGAGAAGAAAGTTGGTTTCATCTCAATTATTGGTTCTTTATGAGGTCTTAATGTCCGTATTTTCTGATATGTACCTTAGGAGAGAGGCGAGGTTGGATCCTACAGTTTAGTGCATAGGGTACCTTTTCTGTTTTCTTTTTCTCCCTTTTCCAATGTTGTCATCCATCTTATCCCTTTCTTTTTTGTGCATCTGTACCTTGGCTACTTCAGAAAGTAAATCTTGGTCAATGGGATTACTCTTCTATTTCCTCTCCCCGTTTGAACTGTTCACCTCCTGAACAAAGTTTTAATTGCTTTGGTTGTAGTTTCACATCTGAAAGTAACATGTTTTAAAAATGATTGTAATATACAAGGTGTTCATGCTTCTCTGGATAAAAATGTATCAGAATACATATTGTGATGAGTCTTTTTCCCCTCTTTTTTTCCTTTATGCCATCTAGACTGTTTTTACTGCTCTAATAAATATAAGTAATCCTCTGAAGACAGAGAACAAATTTTCAAATCCAAGTGTCTGCTGTTAAGCTCTTAAATCCATATTGGAGCTTACAGAAAATTGCCCTGTGGTTTAAAGGTGCTGAGCACCTGCCATTTCACTCACTTCAAGCACAGTGGGAGTCCTGGCTTTTTGGTGTCTTTTTGAAAATAAATCCAACAGTGCTTTACTTAAGGGTTTAAATATAGATTTTAGAATCTAACTTTAGACTCCCAAAATTCTGTCTGAATGAGAGCCAGAAATAGCACTGGTAGTATTAGCTGGGTGTAGAGGTAGAGCTAGGATCCAAAAGACGATGCCCTCTGCCCTGACTTCTTCATAGTACACATATGTCGTGTGTGTGTGTGTGTGTGTGTGTGAAAATTGTCTAAAGGCCTGGCTAAAGTAGAAAGAGGCCTCCAGCTGCAAATTCTTCTTCTGAAGGTCTAATGTTGATGAGCTGTTAGATCTTCCCTATAGCATTTCTCTTGCACACAAACCTTCATATTACACTTTTTAAGAGCCAGTGTGGTATATGGTTTGAGTTTTGGACTTGAGTCTGAGAGAGGTTTGGTTCAGATCACCACTTAGCCATGGAAATCCCCTGGGTGATTAACTATAAATGGAACATTGCTCTTGTAAAAGTGTGTATATGTGCCTTCAGGTTGCCTGTTGACTTATGGTGATCCCATGAATTTCATAGAGTTTTCTTAGGCAAGGAATACTAAGAGGTGGTTTTGCCAATTACTTCCTTTGAAATATAGTCTACAGTGCTTGTTATTTATTGGCAGTCTCTCATCAAAGTACTAACCCAGGGCTGACCCTGCTTAGCTTCTAAGATCAGACAGGATCTGGTGACTTTAGGGTAAAAGTATCTAATATTAATTGGGATTAAGGCATCTTGAATGCTTTCATAAGACCCAGTTTCTTGTTGATTTTACTATGTGATGGTTTCAGAGAATATTCTTAGAAGCAATATAGTATAGTTGGCCATCCATATCCACAGACTTTGTATCCACAGATTCAAGCAACCATGGCTTGAAATAAATAAATAAATGCACACACACATATATAAAAGCAAACTTTGATTTTGCCATTTTATATAACAGATGCCATTTTACTACACAACTATATGTAATGGGGCTTGAGCATCCACGAATTTTGGCATCCATGGAGGGCCCTGGAACCAAACCATAGAGGATACCAATGGCCCACTGTACGTTGATTTATCCTGAGCAAAGAACCGATGTAATACCATGGAAAAAGTGTATTGAACAGCACAGAAAAACTTGGGTTCTCTCTCCTTCCCCATCAGAGGGCCATGTAAACTCATGCTTTGTGGCTGCTTTCTCCAAGCTAGGATCTCTAGATGTGTTGGACTACATTGCCCTGTCATTGGACATGCTGACTGGAATGCATGGAACTTGTAGACCAACGTAGCTGGTGGGAGGCGACAGAGAGAAAAAGCAATAAGCAGATTAGACTGGTGCTCCTGCTGAACTCTCCCCTCCTCCACCAGAATTTTCCAGCATCTACGACCATCTGTATGGTGGGAAGAATTCCAGGGGAGAGAGAGACAGCGGAGGAGGGTGCTGTCAAAGGAGACATTAGTTACCTGCTCTGCAACCAGCTGGCTTCATATTGTTTCTATTTGGTGTGTATTTTTTTTAGTGGGGGGCTGTTATTGTATTCAGTGTGGTTTTATTAGTATTGTGAGCCACTTGGAAGACCTCAATCTAAAAGCAGGATACAAATTTACTAAACAAATAGATAAATAGGTTGATTTATTTAGGCTCAGCCATAAGTCTCCTAAGTGTTCTTGAGAACTCACTCCCTTTCATCTCCATATCTCTTACAGGTTACTGTGAAGGTACAATAGGATAAGAATGTTTATGTTACTCTGTGATCCTAGGAGAGAGGCTGGATATGCATGTGAAAGATAAATGAATGCAGGTTTTGTTGTGTAGCTCTTTGAAATATCTGTTTGCCTGATGGTGCTTCCTGGCTGTTGTTTTTCTCCCTAATATCACACTTGCGTTACAGCTATTTTGTGATCCAGAATAATATTCTTCCTTCACAAAAGACATGTTTTTCTCTGTTTATTAATAGGATTTGAATTCCTGTAATGATGCAAAAGTCCACACTGTCAACATCCTCCATGTGATAAACTGTCCTATGCAGTATGCAGTATGGCACAATCTGTAAAGGGTGCCATTTGAAAAGAGGAGGAAGCAGCGAGGGAGGGAGCCTTTATTGGTATATTTTCCCTGCGGCAGATCAGTCATTAGTGGTGGATGGCACTGTGAATTAAAAGCAGTCAATGAGGAGATGCATTCATCACCACCAAGCCTTGCCTCTTTTTAAAAAGATTTCCTAAAGAAGCAGTAAAGGAGGTAGTGCTGAGCTGCCTATTGAACTCTTGCTGCAGCTTAACTGCAGCAAGAAGCTGTAATCCTATTGTGCTTTTTGCTGTCTCCTGGGAAGCAGACAGCATTGAAATGACTGAGCGGTTGTCCTGCCCCTTCCTCACCTGCCTTTGTAGCTGTAAATATAGTGTCTGCCTATAAATAACAGTTTGCCGCATCTTGAAGCACGTTTCTTAACAAGAGGAGGTGATTTACTGAGGTGATAAACTGTAACTAATACTAGGGTATCATAATAGGTAAATAGATTAGCACCATGCGCCTCTGTATTTCACTTTCCAGGGAGTCCGTTCATTCATTTAGTGGCTCCTAGATGCTTACCACAGCATTTTGCAACATGATGGGCTGTGTCTGATGGTTCCAGAATCGATAGTCACATGTGTTTGGCTGGCTTAGTGCACATTAGAAGAGTTAACAGTTAACGTTGATCACAAAACCTTTTCCTTTCATCCCTGGTCCTGCCCCTATCCTCAAAGGGTACTTAGGGTCTCAATCTAATATTAGTTCTCCTGATTAGAATGTATTAAATGCATCATTGTTTTATGTGACGTAGCACCAAAACTGCTGTAAGCTCTTGGTATTAATTTGGAAAGGCAGAGATGCTCACTGAGGAAGCCACATAGTAAAAACTAGGGTTGTAAGCTTTCACCAGTAGATTGATCTGGACCATTTCCGCACTAGGCTGTTATAGTGCTCTTAATCCACTCTCAGCATCCTATGGAATCCTGAGGCCCCTCCCTAAACTGCAAAGCCCAGGATTCCATAGGATGTTGAGAGTGGAATAACAGAACCATAACAGCCTAGTGTGGAAATGGTCCTAGTCTGACTTTAGTTGATTAATTGCTGGGGCTGATTTAAACAGTGAGGACAAGTGTTCATTTGTAGGACTTGCAGTTTATGCATTTTTGCAGTGTCTTTTGCTTCATGTGTTGCTATAATTGGAAATGAAAAAGGAAACATTAAAGAGGACCTTTCCTTCTAAGAGTGAAATGGACTTTTGCTTATTCAATTGTCCATTGTTTCCCATATCTTTTAATGTTACAGAAGAGGTTCCATAACATGCAAATTTATTGAAATATAGTTGGAAAAACTCTATTAAATGGTTAAGAGGCACATTATTAATAGACTGAACTTTCTTTAATAACTTAATGATTCCAAGAAAAACAAAGTGTTGGAGTTATAATACACCAATCATGGAAAGAAGATGTGTAACTACCTGGAACAACTTTTGAAAACTATTTGGCCTAAATTTGTCTATTTATCTGTGCAGGTAGGTCATAATATTTTATTCACAAAAATTAGATGTAAAACAGACGTGATTTTATAGAACTTTAGACATGAAAATCTTGAAAGTACTCCTACAGGCAAGAGGACACAAGGACTCCGTGGCAGTCTGGATTCTTTACTGGGTGACCCTCTTGGAAGAGGGTCACCCTCTTCCACCCCCAGTGTGTTTGGGGCGGGGGAGCTAAACACTTTAAAGGCACCAGATCCTGTCTGATCTTGGAAGCTAAGAAGGGTCCGCCCTAGTTAGTACTTGGATGGGAGACCACCAACAAATACCAAGTGCTGTAGACTATACTTCAAAAAAAGGAACTGGCAAAATGACCTGTCAATATTCCTTGCCATAATTCTACAGATGACTTGTTACAACCATTAGCAGGCCAAAAAAAAAGGGGGGGGCAGTCAGTGTGTGTTTTATGTGCCTTCCACACACACTTTGACCAACTTTTTGCCTGCTGATAGTTGTAATACTTTTACTAAGCAAATAATATGTTTCACATAGATTTGCAATCTAATACCACCATCCTGTAAAACAATGTTGGTGACTAGATGTTGCAAAGGAAAGGCTGAGACTGAAAAGAAGTTTTCCTAATTTGATGAGTTCATGCTGTAGGTCTTGTGGTATTAATACTACTAAAGTTTTCAAGTGGAGGAATTGCAGTTTCATTTATGCTCTTCTACTAAAAAGCCCCCTGATGTAGTAAAACGGTACACTAGTTTCCTACATGTTAAAAAGAATCCCTAACCCCTCATAACACAATATGGTCCAATAAAAGCTGTACTGGCAAATCCTACTATATGTGTGGACTGATTCTAAGATGGGATTGTGAACCTCTGGATTTTGCTGTTTGATAGAGGACTGCGCTTGTTTTAGGTACACAATTAGCAAATGAAATCTCTCTGTACTCACTGTTTCATCATTTTAACAACCAGATCTCAATCTACAATATCTAATGTTCTATGTTGTAGATGGGCCAGACGACAACCCCCCCCCCAATTGTGTGCCTTGTATATTTTGTTTGACTATCTGGGGGTGGAAAACATGGTTGACAAGGTGCATGTTGTCCACCTCCATGTGTGTGTTTATATGTGTATATATATGTATATGTATATGTGTGTGTGTGTGTGTGTATGATTGTGTGTGTGTGTGTGTATTTGTATATTTTTATTGTGAAAAAAGGTTAAACAAACTGGAACTGCAGAGTACATAACACATATCTTTGTACAAACATAACATACACGTACATACTTTCATTTACATAGATACATACACTTAGTAATACTCTGAATATCGACCCCAAGAACGAAAAAAGGAAGGAAAAAAAGGATAATAGAAAAAAGAGAAAGAAAAAAAAAGAAAAGAGAAACAGAGGAGAAAAGGAGGAAGAGCTTCTCCCTCAGGGAAGAATACGGCTTGTTCATATTATTTTCCCCCACCTCTACACTATCAGTATCATTAAATGGCCTCTGCCTCTCAGCTGAATCTATTTCTCTTTGCTTTATAATCATAATATAATTACCAAAAAGAGAAAAAGAATCAGAAAGAGGGAAAACCCATCTCCTTTTGAAATTGGTGTATATATCCCAAGTATCTCCATCTCAATAATAATAAAAAAAAAACATTTTTGTGGACGACATCTTTATTACATCCAATTCAGTTCCCACTCTCCTAAACTCTTACTTTGCGTAATCAAAACTATGCTTATCTATCTATCAGTTGACTCCATAATCTTGGTTTTGTAGCTAATCTGTCAAGGGCTGCCATGTTCTTAAATACTTATTGTTGGATTTGTTATTTAACATATATGTTAATCTATCCATTTCTGCAACTTCTATCAACTTTTCAAACCATTCACCTTCTGTTGGGACCAACCTACTTTTCCAATATTTAGCAAATACAATTCTAGGCAATGTTGTCATGTACCGTATCAGTCTATCTAACCTCCCTTCCACATTTTTTTCCAAACTGAAAATGCCCAATAGAAAGAACTCTGGTTTTAAATCGATTCTAATACCCAGCATCCTCTGCATTCTAGACCTGATCATATACCAATATTTCTTAGCATAATTACAACTCCACCAGAGTTCCTATCTCTTTCTCACACTTCCAACATTGTTTCTTAATCTTCTTGAACATTTTGGCCATTTTCACTCGTGAGAGGTACCACCTGAACATCATTTTTAATGCATTTTCCTGCAACATATAGGATCTAGTGTCATTCCTATAATTTTTCCGATTTTTTCCCATTCATTGAAACTGATTGGATGCCTGATATCTTTAGACCATTTTACTATATACTCTTTAACAGATTCATCGGCAAGTTCATACGTTAACAACAAAGTATACAACTTTGATAATAGATGCTTTTCTCCTTTACGAAGCAACCTTTCAAACTCTTTGACCTCCAGATCAATACCTCCTGTTTCCATGTCCTTCCTAAATCTTTCTTTAATTTGTAAATAGGGAAACCACTGTATATTATATCCTTCCTTTTTCAACAGCAGCTGGTCTTTCAACAATATTTGTTCCTCTCTTTGGTGCACTATCTCTCTATAAGTCATTCATTCACCTTCCCTTCTTAGCCCTCTTATTGAAAGGGCTTCAGCTGGAGAAATCCACGATGGCAATTCTGGACAGAGAAAGAATTTATGCTTGATCCATATTTTATACAATGATTTCCGAATTACATGATTGAGAAATAACTTCTGTACATCGGCTTTGCCATACCATAAGTAAGCATGCCAGCCAAAATATAACTCATGCCCCTCCAACATTCGAAGACTTCTATTGTCCAACAGTGTCCACAATATACTCTGATTTCTCTTCAGATCGTATAAATCTTTCGCCTTTTATATATCTATATATTGATGGTTTCACAAATTAACGCTGTTAGCTTCCTGTAGTGAAACCTAAAACTGTAAGAAAAAAATTAGCATGTGCTAGGAACCGTTTTTATGGCTGTGTGCCTTCAAATCATTTCCAACTTATGGCAACCCTAAGATATACCTATCATGGTTTTTTGGGGGACTGGGTGTGTGTGATGCACGGTCATCCAGTGGTTTCCATGGTCAAATCAGCCCCTAGTCTCCAAGGAGTCCAGCACTCAACTACTATGCCATGCTGGCTCTTAGGACCCATTGGCACCCTAAATTTGAACATCTTCATTTTTCTGTGAAGTGAAGACAAGTTGGTCATATCTTAGCTTTGTAAGTTATTCTTCATGTCTCTGCCCTAAAGTTTTAATTTAGCTATTGTGATGTATAAGGAAACATCTGTAGCTCAAAAGGCAGCCAGGAGGGAGTTTGGGCAGAGAGGGGAGCCAAGGTGTCTTCTACTATTTCAGAAAAATGGACAGCTTCCTCCTTCGGAGAGAAGGAAGCCTGAAGGGAGATGGTGTTGTTCTTAATGTTCAGTTCTGCCATGACAAAAGCAATGCAGTATAGCAATGGGCTGAAATCCAGCCATTAAACTGCAGCAGAACAGTAGAGCTGAGAGGGTCCATCTGTAAAATCTGTGCTCCTGTTTTATATGGGAGAAGGGAGCGGGAAAACGCAGCTGCTTGGCTGCTCTGCTTGTGAGAAGGAGAGACTGACTGTTGGTACCATCTGTGGTTGTCCTTTGTGCTTGCTGCTTTATCTGTTCATTATAGTGTGATACTGAGCTTTTCGTGCTTTGAGTTTCAATGAGATGAGATGTGCCTAAATATGGGCAGGGTCTAAAAATGCAGCAGCTAAGCATGTGAAAGATGAATAGTGTAATCTGTAAATTAATTTTTGGTTTGTTTCATTCTAACTTGAATGAACAGAAGACAGGCATGAATTTCAAAATCCAGATGCACCAGATGGATCTGTGGGAGGCCTGTATTCAGTTTTCCTGGGTCATGTGCAAATGGATTACGGTTAAGACAAGGTTCCACTGCACTTCAGGCTGACAATACTCTGATAGTGGTTTACATTCTCACCCTGCCTTTCTTCAGAAGAAATAGGAGGTGGCAGGATTTTTTTCTTTTTTCTGATTTCAGGGTGAAAAGAGAGTAATAGCATGACCCACAAAAACAGGGTCATTTTTTTGGCTTTTATAAGGGAAGAGAGCAAACTTCTTACAAGATTTTTCAGCCCACTATTGGCTACATTTAGAGTACATTTTAAATGGATTTGTTACAATGACCCTTCTATATTCCAGAGCGCTGGCATCAGGGTTCAGCATCCATACCATCCAACTGCCCTGATTTGTCAGGTATAATCCTTTGTTGTCCCACTTCTTCAGCTGCTTTTAAAATGTCTTTTATCCTCCCATGTTCCCCCTTCATCCTCCTCTTATTACCGTCACTGCAAACTGAGTTCACAGTAGAAGAGGAGTTTGCACTCAATTAATTCAGCAGTGAGGAGAAGACAGACTCCTGCCCTACCCAGTAGGTTCAGACAAAAGCATACTCCTGCAGACTCTCCTGTCTTCTATGTTCTTCCTCATTATTAACTTTTGCCATCTTGACCACACTTGGATGTTACTTGGCTGCACATGTTCCAGTTTTCATCTGTAGGAGGATATGCAATATTGCTGGGTACCTGCTTATTACACAGTTCAAAAGAGGCTGCACTGCCAACTCCTGATGCTTCTCTTTGCTGGTGTTAACCCATTCATAGTCTTCCCTAATCAGGTCAATAGTGGTAGAGTGGTTTCTGCTTATCTTACTCTTCTTCTCTGGATGACTGTGCAGATTGGACCAAAGATTTTATCACCCAAGCTTTTAAATGTGCTCTCTGGAGTAGCCAGGTCTCGCTGAATTACAATGAAGTTATCCCTGTTCTATCAAAACTATGAAGAGTGTTCAATATTTTATAAGCAATTCTGCTTTTAAGCACACTTTTATCAATCTTATTTTTAAAATGTTGACCGTTTACCTGTTATGTTTTTAACTCTTAATACATTTTTGTTGCTTCTTGGGAAATGTGGGAGGGTGACCTACAAATGAAAAATAATAATTTAAAAAAAACAGGCAAAATGAAAGACAGCTGCTTCATATTGAAAAGGGTGTCAATAGAGGGGGAGAGGTGGATCTAGCACAACTGCTATTCATTGTGTGACACTAGTACAAGAGAACTTCCCATGAATAGTACTACAGACCTCCTCCATGTTTGCGAGGGTACAGGGCATAGAACCCTCATGAAAGTGGAAAAATCAGAAATAACTGGCTCATCTGCTTCCCCTGCCATTGCCTGCTGGGGCTCTCCTCTTCCTGTTCCCATGTAAAACAGAAGGGAATGGGGTGGGGGAAAGGCTCTCAAGAGCCTTCCTTTCCTCCTCTGGAGTTCCCCCTTTCCCCTTCCAAAGCATTTTGCTCCAGTGCGAAGAAAATGGATGGGAAAGGGAGGGGGAAACTCTGGAGGAGGAAAGAAAGGCTGTAGGACACATTCCCCACCCCACCCCATTCCCTTCCATTTTGCCTCAGTGGGAGTTCTCTGTGTTGGAGCAAAATGCATGGGAAGGGGAGAGGGGAAATCTGGAGGAGGAAAGGAAGGCTTCTCCTCACTCCATTCCCTTTGGTTTTGCCTCGGAGAACTTGCCCCAGATCAAAATACATAGGAATTGGAGGAGAATTGGGGGAAGCATGCATACTTGTGAATAATCAAATGTGCGAACATCAACCCCGCAAATGTGAAGGAAGGACTGTATGTTGTAAGTCTTGGCTAGTATTATTTATTTATTGGTCTTGGGCATCAAAATATTTCGAGCAAGTAATGCATACAAGATGCCCCCAAACTTCTGTGAAATGTTGGTGAGGTACAGCAGTTGAGTTCTGAGCTGGGAGAAAGACAGGATAGAAAAGGCAGGCAGGCAGTGAACAGTTTTGTTTCCCCACTGTCTGAAGTTCTTGTGGGGAAGGTGTGGAAACTAACCATCATGCATTTTTCACAGATATGATTATAAAATTTAACCATAAAAACTGAGCCATATTCTGGTGTTTTCAGTATCATAACTACAAAATGTACAGATCAGATATTTATTTTCACAGAGACTTTGTGGTCCTGTCATCAAAAGTGATTAAGAGGGAAAATGTTCCTCCTCCAGCCATGGGTTTGCTGTGCTTTTATCATCCCCTGTCCTGCCTTGCCCCTATTCTCCTTCAGAGCAGGTTGTGTGTCTGTATGTGCTTTCAAGTCACCTGTCAACTTACGGCTATCTCATGAATTTCATAGGGTTTTCTTAGGCAAGGAATACTCAGGGGTTACCAGCACTTTATTTACAGAAGCATTCATTTGCAGCTTCAGGCTGTAAAATCATTAGACTGCTTCCTTCTTTTATCTCTATTTGTCAAGAGTGTTCTGTGCTCATGTATGAGGACCAACTCACCTTGCATCAAAGCTGCACTTAAGATGGATGGTTTCCATTCGACACCATTGTAATTACATTCGGCTTGTGTGGAGGTGCTCTGCATCTGCTATTATTCCAACCCTGGCTACATTTTCAGTTTGCCAGAACACTTTGTTCATACTCCCCCCACCCGCTTTCCACCTCAGAACTCAAGTGGTCACAATATAATGTTAGGTAGTGATTGTTATCTCCAGGCAACATAAAAAAGAGAGAAAAGGGGGAAGACGAGTAGCCTTTGTTGCTGGCACATTAGTAATGATATGCCAGGGATAAAAGATGAATGCAATTTGATCAAATGTCTGTTGACAGATTCCTTGGCTAGTAGGAAAGCAGCATGTGGGAGTACTTTGTGCCTACAAGACATTACCTCAGAAAACAACGGGAATGCTGTCTTTAAAGTATACATGTCTGCAGATTTGGGGTGTCCCTGTTTGTGGCCCAGTCTAGATTTATTCACATTTATTCTATAGAAATGGTTTAAAGTGCATCTGCACATGTCCTGCCATATACAAACACAGCATAGTTAAGGTCTGGCCAGTTCTTATCAGGGTGCAGCAAGTGGGATCCTCAGGACCAAATCCCTCTCCCTCCCTGAGTACAATTGTCAGGTGCTGTTTTAGCTGTAACTTATAGCTTCACTTGTTAACTCACTCATTTATCACTAAGGTCATCGGGAATAGAGCTGTAGGTGGGATCACATGGGAGATGTGGTAAAGTGAGATAGATAGCAGTTATAACCTTAACTTCCTTTCTCTCCCCATAAACTTGATGGACCTTTTATCAAGTTTAGTTGAAATCTTCCTTATTAAACTTTAATCCTGTGGTATTCTGCTGTTTTGCCCTTGGCAACAGAACTGTAGTGTTTGTCTCTATAGTAAAGGAGAGCAAACTCTGGCCTACTGACATTCTATACAGTGTTCTTCTTTTCAGAGGAGTAAAATTGTCCCCTTTCCTTCTAGCTTTACCATTCTCTTTGAAACACAAGTCAAAAAGTTTATTATTTACATTTATTTACAGCTATAAAAAGATGACAACTGGTCCTACCTTGTAACAACATTGTTCATGTTTTCAGTCTTGGGAATGTCAGACCCTCCACCTAACCCAATTCTGCAGGGAAAGTCCCAGTTAATCCTCTGTCATCTCACTTTTTCAGCTGCTTTTAAAATTTAATTTTTTCCCATCCTCCTGCCTCCCCTTTCATCCTCAGTTTATTTCAACTGCTGCAAACCAATTGCAAAATGTAAGAGTCAGGAGAGGAGGGGGAAGAATCCTGCCTTTCCGAGTAGACTCAGATAAAAGCAAACTGCTGTAGTCTCTTGCGAGCTTGTGTGTGCTTCTTCATTAATAACTTTTGCTATCTTGACCACAGTCTGATGTTATTTGGTCATGTTTCCCAATTTTAATCTCTGAAATGTTGGAGGGTATATAGGATGTCAATCTTGCTTTGTCTCTGTTGCTGCACCCCAAAATAATGTTTTAAACAGCTTACCACTAAGAGAATATCTTCTAAGCAGGGCCAATCATGCCTCTTTTTTGTTTCCTTTTTGTGCATCACTTCAAACCACAAAATCTAATAGCTTTTAATTCAAAATAATTTGCTAGGTATCATGGTACTGAAGAAAATCTAAGAAACATGTCAGCCTTGTTGATTTAAAGAAACTACATAGAATGATTAGCAAAGCATTATCTATCAACCACAGCAGTATACAACTTTGGAACTGCTTGTTTTATCTTCTCTATCCTTAGGGCAATCTCAGCACAGTGACTGTGAGCTTTATTTTCTTCCTTCTACTACTTTACAATTCTAGTACTTGCTCTAATGATACAGAATTTTTTAACAATTTGTTTAGCAAATAAATTATGCATACTTAAGTTTTTCTATGAACCTGCTAAGCAGCAATTAGTTTTTCAGGAGACCTGTCTGATAAGGGGTTAGAAAATGTAGTCTGACTGTGCTAGTGTGGGCTGTGGTTGCACAGACACTGCTGTCTTCACACAGGTTTCAGATTAGGCTAGCTGGTAGTTTTCACACATTGGCTCTGTAGCCTCCAGTTACTCTTTGTATTTTATGTGCATAATGTGTTCTGAATATAGAATTAAGGCTAATAGACAATAAACTCGTATTTTAAGAAAAAATGTAGAAGTTGCACAACATAAGCAATTAGATTGCCTTGGCATTTGTCCCACAGTTTGCATTTTTGTTCCATTCTTTATGTTTTCTCTTTTTTACCATATATGTATTTCTCTTCTAAAGGCCATTCTTCTATTTTGCTTCCAGCACTGCTCTCGTCGTGGTGTGAGGAGCTGGGACGGTTGTTGCTGCTGCGCCACCAGAAAAGCCGCCAAAACGACCCTCCAGGGAAGCTACCCATGCAGCCACCCATGAACTCAATGAGCTCAATGAAACCCTCCCTTTCACACAGGTGAGTTCCTTGCAGACATTATCCACATAACAGCATGCACAAATTTAGTCCCTAGAAGGAATGGTCTAATAGAAATGCTTGCTATTCATAAGTGCTTTTCCTTCAGGGAATAGAACTGTGGAAATCCTGGTGTCTTTGGAAGCTTGACAGTATATTTGGTTATTGTACCAGGCATTGTGTGTGTGTATGTGCCTTCAAGTCACATGAATTTCATAGAGTTTTTTAAGGCAAGGAATACTCAGAGGCGGTTTTGCCAGATCCTTCAGGCATTAGTGTGATTTAAAACAAGGATAGATGTGAGTTCTGAGTACCATGATCCTCATTTCTTCTTACCTGGTAATTTTTTTTCTTATATTTCAGATTTGTATGAGATTATTGTTGTGTGCCTTCAAACTTTTTCTGATTTATGGTGACCCTAAAGTGAACCTATTGTGGAGTTTTCTTGGAAAAATTTGTTCAGAGGAAGTTTGTCTTTGCCTTCCCCTGAGGCTGAGAGAATGTGACTTGCCCAAGCCCCCCCCCAGTGCCTGAGTAGGGATTTGACCTCTAGTCTCCAGAGTCATAGTGCAGAGGTCAAACCACTACACCACACTGCTCTCTGTGTATGAGATTAGTGGACACCAAGTAATGGGTGTTTATGAAAAAGAAGCATATAGTTCCAGGGACTGATACTTCCTCACTGGAGATGCTGGCAAACTTTATCCAAGCCAGACTTGGAAAATAACTTTACAAGCACCCAAATTCTTCATCACTTTGGACAGAAATTCAAACTGGAGAAGAATTGTTGGTTTCATTGCAGAAGAGTTTTCTTCTCTTTGATTGTGCAGAGTATTTATTTCTCACATACTTGTTTATACTTTTACACTGGCTGGAGTTCACTGAGTAGTGTCCCAGATATTAAAAATATAAAATACAAACATTATTAAAAGAATGCATCAAAAATAAATAAATAAAAGTAATAGAAAGTTGCAGCTCCGTTGGTTTATATAAAAAGAGGAAGGGCAGAAGACAAGGGTAATTTTTCCAAGATTTCCAAGTGACTTAGAAAAACAGTGTTTATATTAATCCAAGGCAAGCATCAGAGGGTTTGCCTATCTGTACCTGTCATCTTCTGCCCCTTTTTCTGCCCCATTCTTTGAACAAACAAATGGCTAGAAAAGGTCTTGTGGAAATTTATGCTCTGTCTGGGGAGTTTCCCCAGTCACGTTTTTGCCTGTGGTTAAGGAAAGAGATAGCTCACCTTGAGGGGGAGGTTTGTGGTGTGGGAAGTAGGCAGCAGACCACCTGGAGGCTGTGTAGTGTGATTTACTCCAAAACTGAGCCTTTGTAGCTTCTCTCAGCAATGCAACAACAGAGATCATAAAAGCCTCCTCCCACCTGCCAAATGGAAAGAGGGATGGGCTCAGAAAGGAAGTGGTTTAAGGCAACTTGAGCCCCTATACCCCTGAGAGCATAGTTATGCTATCAGCCAAGGCAAAGATGGCAGCAAGGAAATGAGGAAAAAGGCAGCTGCCACAGTAATGAGAGAAGACTGCTAGCTCAGAGGACCTATTTCTTGAGAGCCTGTCTTTCAGGGGCAGTTCAGAGCTGGCATTCTTCTCCTGTCTTCACCAGAATTACCATCTCTGTGTGCGAATGTACCTAGAAAGTAATATACTTAACTAATGGACTGTTATGCAAGTTTTGTGTGATAGGATTTTGGCCTCAGGTCCACCTGGCATCCACTGTTCTCCTCAAAGGAACTGATAGCTTGATGTCTTTTGTCACCCTACTCACTAGCATTTCAGCCTACCTGTTACCCCAAAATGTGTGTGACTCAGGGTCCATCCATGATGCCAGTACCTCCACGTGTCAATGGGGATTTAATTAACTCAATTAGGAGGCCTGCTAGAGGGGGGTAACCTAACAAGATCTTCCACGAATGTTTACAGAGTCCTCGCAGGAAAGAACCAGCCAGAGATTCAAAAGTAAACTAAAAATGTGTTTTATTGAGGGGAATCCACTCAACGCATGCACACAAAATAGAAAAAGTCACACATTCACACAAGAGCTAACCAAAGGATAAAGGGATTAAAAATTATGGATAGCAGGGCTGAGGTTTTGGGTTGTAATTACTTGTCCAGAAGAGTAGTGAAGAAGCAGTGGAGTGGCTTAGACTTGTGTCTAAGGGAAGACCAAATTGGGATTCAGAGCGACATAGGTGGTATCCAGCATTTCTGGTACTGCATTTGACTGCTCAAAACTGAGGGTTTTTATACTCAATTTCCCTCTTTCAGGATATAGGAATTAATTCCTTTCTGGCAAAGGGGGTCTGGAATGGTTGAAACTGATTATTTCAATGTCTTGGTTGTTGGGTAAGGTAATTGGGGGAGGTTTTGGTAGGAAATGCATCAGCAAGGGTGCTTGTCTGCTGCATCTGATCTTGGCTATTGTTTTCTGTGCCAGTTGAGAGGATTAGCTTAGAGACATTAAGTCAGGCTTTCCCAGCCAATCCACAGTGAACTTATGACCTGGCTGTGCTAAGGTCACCTCTGACCTACTCTTGCACATCTTTCCAGCCAGCATCCCTTCTCCACATGGCCTTTCAGCCATAAGTGTATATAACCTAATTTCATGCCAATTAATATTTTCCAATTAATATTAATATCAAAGTGTGGGGTTATACAGCTGCTAACATACCTTTCTCCCTTAGTTCACACTCCAGCCCAGCCTTCCAATTAGATTTCTACCATATATCTATCTCCCAACTGTTCTCATAGAATCCTAAGGACCTATTATTTTGCTTGCTAAATAAGCATTTCACCCTGTCTTCTGCATAGGTGGCACTGTCACACATAGGACTGTATTACACATTGCCAGGGGACATACTTATTGAAACCCATAAAATTTTCCTCACATAGTTTGGCTTTGATACAGCTTCTTACTTGATGATTATCATCTGTGATACACCCTCACAATTGTATCAGAATTGTCAGAGTGGTGTTTCCATTTTCTGTTGTCTTACCTTTTGTCCTGACCTTTTCATTTAACATTAGGGTGATTAATGGGGAAAAAGCATGGACAAAGGCATAGATGCCTGTGGAATGTATGTTCTTAGTCACTTGAATGCCTAGCACAAATTAAAAGAAATGCAACTAACAACAACTAACCTGAGTGAAAACAAGGAACCTACTTTTGCCATAATATAGATGATAATGTAAGACAAAGAACAAATGAGAGGTGGTCAGAAGCAGCAAGCAGAAGATTATAAGAATATGCAAATGATAAATAAGTTTCCAGCTGTTAAAAGGCATGGGTGAGTGTGGCAGGAGAACAATGACTCATGTGCTAGAAGAAGAAGGAATTATATCCTTTGCTTTATTAATCTCATATTAAAGTGTAGCTCTTTATAAGGAAGAGTTTCCTTACATGTGGAAAAATAGGCTCTTAGTTCTGTGAAAACATCCATACGTTTACAGTCATTTCCCAAGGTCATGTGATAATCTTGACTATCTCCATAAATTTTTGTGAATGTTTAAAAGTCGGGAATAGATCATCAGCATTTTTCGATATCACATCATTGATCTTCCAGAGGTTATTGGATTTCAGTTCCCAAAAGCCTTAGCCAGCATAGCCAAAGGAGAGGAAAGGTTGGGAGTTGAAGTTCAGCAACTTCTGGAAAATCACGCAGTTCCCTTCTGTGGTCTACATATTAGAGACTCAGGTGCTGGATGTTCCTAGGAGGCAAGTAGAAGTCCTTGAATTGGTTTTTACAGATATTGGTATATGACTGGCTGTGTAGTGGTGATGATACAGCGTAACAATGACCCAGCATGGGCAGAATTATGCCAGTATGTAGTAATGCGCACTCCTCTCTACTTGTGTAGTTACTGAGATTGTGCCCTTTGGGATAAATTAAATATTGCTCCTACCTGTAGTAAGCCCTCTGAAATGAATGGGACTTGTTGGTTACAATTAAGTCCCATTGATTTCAGTAAGCCTTCATTAGGTAGGATAGAGGTTATTTTTGACCTAGAAATTCCAAGGCCCTTTCTGCAATAGCCTCCCATCCCAGCATGGGGATGAGAGAGGAGCAGGAATACAACGGCTGTTATTCATGACATCGTTGCGGTCTCAATCCTCTCCTGTTCCCAAGCGGCATGATCGCAGATTAAATCATTGATGGGTTTTCTGCATTAATGACCTACGATCACACCACCATCCTGCACTTGCCTTCCTGCAGAAGGCCCGGAAGTGTGATGGCGGCACTTCCTGCCCCAGCGCGGCCTGGGAAAGTACCCGGCTGCATTGCAGAAGGAAAAGGCGTGTCCATCGCACTCCCTTCCACAGGGAGCTGGTCCAGTGCGGAGGAGAGCACTCCCATTGCACTCCATTCCCAGCAGAGCCACTGCTGGGATCACCACCGGAGGACCACACAAGAAGGTAGGGTGCAGAAAGGGCCCAAGTTGCATAGGCCCTTTTATAAGTTACATAACTATATATCTCTATTCATAGTCTCTATGCATGTTCGCATATAATAGAATTATGAAGGGGGATGTGCTCACTCCTCCTGCCCCCACATTGCTATATGTGACAGCCTCCACCCCCTGCAGACTACACACTGGAAACTCTTGGAAGCTATGTTTGTACAAATGTATGTATGTAGATTTGTCCAAGGACTTTAAGGCTAGGACTGGAAGTCAAAGCTGTTGGGGGTAGGACAGATAAACATGGGCCAAAGGCTTGCTGTTTTCCTAACTGGAATAAACCCATTGAATCAGTGGAATTATTTGTTTACACATCATTCAGTTGATTCAATGGGTTTACTCTAGTTGAGAATAACAAATAGGATTCTGGCCATGTTCTCTGTGCATTGTCTATATGTATAGATGAAAAATGAACAGAACTTTTAAAATGTTAGGCATCTCAAATAAAACCTGTAAAATATTTGCAAAAAATGGTACACAAGCAGGTGATTTTTAAAATTCAGGGTAGCAGCATATATTTAGAATTACAAAGGTTCAAATCAAATATGACACTAATTATTACTGAATAATTATTTAATTCTCAAATGAAATAGCACAATAGTATAGTCTCTAAAGAGTTTTATGGTCCTAGGCAACAGTATAGATTAAGTTCTGGTGGCAGGTGTTTAGACGCTTATTTGGGTAACTTACTAGATTTACAAAGTAATACAAAGTAATAAGTTTAAAGGGGAATCTATGTTAGCCTGATATTAAATGTACTGTATATCACTTGAGTGAAAAAAAGAAGCTGTTGAGTTTATTCTTTGCATTTATATTTCATATTTGAAGTGCTCAAAACATCTCCCACATATTATTTAAATTCATCAGTCAGCCAGTTTATTAGAAACAAAGCTGGGCATGTGGTGGCTTGCCTGAGGCTGTCCATAAAGCTTGTGGCACAAGCAGTTCTTTGAACCAAAGACTTACTGGCTCATACTTAATACTCATAGTTGCTTTTCTATGCTTGCTGTTTCCATTGCACTGGGAGCAGTTAGGAGGAGAGGTAAAAGAAGTAAGGTAAAAGAAGTGCAGTTTATTTGGGGAAAAAACAGGCTATTGTTAAATATTGGGAGAATAAATGTGGAATTAATTGGTAGCAAATAATTGCAGCATAATTTCCCTGATGAAATTTGAGATTAATTCTCATTTAAGCAAGGTGGATAATGTTTTCATACACATGCCAAACTTGATCCTAATATAAACAAGAACAGCTCCCTTTGTAGTCACTCCATACTTTGTACACTTGTTAAAGTGCTTGTTGCAGCTTGTATAGCACATGGTAATGCTTTGCAGTGTCAATAACAATGTCTGCAAACACACAGCTGCTCTTTGCAGCATTTTCTGTTATCACAAGTATTTTTGCCTCCTTCTTATCTTCTATCATCCCCAATTTTGCCTTCAATATTAATTAAACAGCAATTTTGTAAGTGTCAGTGGCTGTATTAGACTGGTTTCTTCAAGCAATCAAAATTGATTAAAAGAAACAGATGAAGCTTTTAAAAATACAAGTGATTTGATTCTAGAGGTTTTATAAAATTAAGCAGAAGATCAAATTAACTACTAATTCAATTAGGTGAATGGAGGTTCATTATTAATTAGAATTATTAGCATTATTTGACATCAGTGCAGTTCCTGTCAAACCAGTGGATGTTTGTTTGTCTTTTTCCAAGCGTTAAGAAAAGAGAAGGATTTTGCTGTTTCTCTCTCCTATTCCTTGTTCATCAAAAGAGGAATTTCTAGGATTATATGCACTGAATCTTAGCTGAAATATATAACAATGATTATAAAATATACAGGAAGAAGAATAAACTAATAATGCTGCTGTAACTACACTTGAGATAAAATCTTATAGTTCAAAAGCTAAATTGGCACTGTTTGTACAATTATAATATACAGAATTTTATTTCAGCCATGGTTACAGTTGTATTTTCCATTCAGAAATCTTTTTTTTCTAGTTGTATGAATTGTAATTATCAACTTTAATGTTATTTCAATGTTAGTGATGTTTATTGGATAACAAAAATATCAGTCCTTTTTACAACTACAATTTCAGTAAGTAATAAAATAATTGTGCTTCTCTGTATAGTCCTAGGAATGCACAGCCTATACAGTAGCCCTTCTACATTCACAAGGGTTAGGAGGACAGAACCCTTGCAAAAGTAGAAAAATTGCGAATAACTCCCACTCCCATGATTCCCTTCCAGAGCTCCCCCCTCCTATTCCTTTGCCTCTGGCTCCAGCGTTGAGGGGCAGGGGAGAAAAAAGACACAGTAAAGGGCTTACTGGTACTTTCCCCCTTAGAGGGAGAAGAGCACAGTACTTCCCTTCTAGTTACTTCCTGTGCTGTGGCCATCTTAAAAAGGGAGGGGTAGGAGCAAAGAGAGAACCAATCAGCAGCCATTTCATAGCAGAAAGTACAGCCACATGGGAGAGAGAACATGCCTCCAGCAGTGGGATGGGGGCTTTGCACACCCAAAAAGAAAAAAATGTCCACCTTAAACACAAGCCTGGCAAGCCTGGGGTGATGAATGCAAGGGATGGGCGGAGGAAAAAGCGGGGAGGCAAACAGTGCCTCACAAATAATCAAATTTGCAAAGGTCAAACCTGTGAATGCAGAAGGAGGACTGTACTTCCTTTTAATATCCTATCAGTCAGTATCTCCAGGCCAGCAGTGTCTGCAGGTTTTCCTCAGCCATGAAATAGTAGGTGGAACCTCTACAGTTTCCCATCATTCCCAGACTTATCAACTGGTGATCAATAAGCTGGATCCGTCTGGCTTACTAGCCAATTTGGTCAGGCCCTTGAAGGCCCTGCAATTTTTCATTCAGAGTATTTAACAACATTTCCCCAGTTTCATTTATAGGGAAAATAAGATTCTTTTGTGTTTAAATAATGAGAGGGAGCCCTGTAATTCATTGTAGTATCTCTTTTTAATTTGCATCATATGCATATAAAGAAATATACATATTACTTACTAATTATAGATGCTAATAAGGACCATGGGTGGTATCAGTTTTAACATGGAGCTTATTTTGTATAGGAAAATACAGTTCTGAATGCTAGACTTTTGTATAAAAAATAGAATGAACTCCAAGAATACAGAAATTGGATAGTTCTCAGGAATTGCAGGA
Organism: Ctenosaura bakeri; assembly: GCA_948474755.1. Classification (NCBI taxonomy): domain Eukaryota; kingdom Metazoa; phylum Chordata; class Lepidosauria; order Squamata; family Iguanidae; genus Ctenosaura; species Ctenosaura bakeri. The sequence goes on from CAOLHI010003796.1 coordinate 101,572, forward strand.
ATGTCTCAGGGGACCTAAAAGTTTTCTAGCATACTGCCTGTCCTGGCAGATTCATGGATTTAGAATTCCATTTTGAGTTCTTCCCACTACCAGCAGTACTACTGGCTTTTTTCCTCAAGACAACTCATCAACCAGCCAAAACGTGGCAGGCAGTCTTGGAGTTGTGTGTGCCTGAGCAGCCAGTCAGAATTGTGTGAGGACCGACCTCTTTAACAAGTAGGAAAGAATAAGCAGAGATGTTATTCTTCCAGTTTCTGTTTCTTATTTAGAAAATTGGGAGAGGGAGAGGTGTTCTTCCATGTCTGTGAAAGTAAGAGTGTGTATATTTGTGTGTGAGAGGGAGGGGGAATGCACATTTCTGTATTAATGTGAGGAGAAAAGCATGTGTGAGAGAGAGCCAAAGACAGAGAAAGGAGGGTGTTTGTGCATCTGTGTATTTAAGAAAAAGTGGAATGTGTACATTTGTGTATTCCTCTGTGTGTGAGAGGGAGAAAGGGAGGGGAGGGGGTATCTGTGTGTTTATTCATCTTCATATGTGAAAGAGGAGTGTTCTTCCACTGAGTAAGGAGGGAACAATTCTGTGTGTGTGTGTGAAAGGGAAGGTGTTAGAGTCTGCCACCACATAGCAATGTTCTCTTCTCTTCTATCCACATTAACAATGCAGTCATACACATATCTACTCAGAAATATGCCCCAGTGAATTCAGTGGGGATTATTCTCTGATAAATATCTACAAGATTGTAACCTAAATGTTCAGTAACTAGCTTGAGAGTTCCTGGTCCAGTGAATTTTCGAAGTGAGATTATAAATAGACTTTGAAGAAGGGCTGAAGAGCATACATAGACCAAAATAAACTGGGCTTTTCTTTTAACCAATAAAAGAACCATCTTTTGAGCATATTGAGATCTATCTCCAGCTTCTCCTGCAGTGATCATGAGTCTGAGAAAAAGCTGTTATTCTGAGCAGGGTCTGGTTGATTTTACATGAAAAATATAATATTTATAGTCATGCTGCCTGCACATACATAATGTTATATTTATTGATTGGATTTTTTCCTGAGTTCAGTGCATTAATCCAGAGATTTCTTTGCTTATCAAACTAGAGTTATATGTGTTATTCCTCATCAATGCTGTCTGCACTGGACCATACCCTTTAAATCACATCCTCATGTTGCCCAGCCACATGCCTTATAAATTATAAATTTTCATATGTGAAAGGTTGGAGGGTATAAAATTGGCTGTCCCTGCTCTAGTCCACACAGTTTTGGCAGGAGCCAGCAGTGTAGTTGCAAGCAGAAAGCTTTCTAATAACCTTGGACATGTTACAATACTGTTAAAGAACTCAGTGACGCTTCATCCAAATGTTAAATAAATTGTAACTACATTGCGTTAGCAATGTGTAAGTATTATATCATTACATTCTGGCTATGATTCAATATAAATGTAATCTTTCAGGGGTTTAGCTTAATATTTTATTTTAGGAGCCAAGGGTTTTGCTTGGCCAAGCATTCCAGATATTCACACATGCTATATGAACACTTTGTTTGAGACCAACATCTTAGACCCAGACATGATAAAACAAGCACAAGTGTTCCAGACAGAAGTACAGATTTAGGATCAGGATATTAATTTCAGGGCTATATTCCCAACTAATTTGTATACAGTCAGCCCTCCACATTTGCAAGTTTCACTTTTGCAGATTTGATTATTCAGGGATTATTTGCTGTCACCTCTGCTGCCTCCCAATGCCATTTTTCATAGGGACTGCAAGCCTCGTGAGACTGAGAAACTGCAAACGAGGCTTGTAAATTCCTCTTAAAAATGGTGTGGGGCAGTAGTGGAGGGGGCAGTAAGCCCCACCAGCCACCCCCTTCTGCCTTGGGAAGGAACCCTGATGCCTCAAAGGAATCCACAGTGTGGTTTTTTTGTGTTAAATATGGTTTAAGAGGACCTAGAGTTATTAACAGTTTTTTGACTTTCATGGGGGTCCTGTGCCCCTAGCCCCTAGTGAATGTGGAGGGATGGCTGTATATAGTTCTGAACTGAAGTAATTTCTTGCAAACCCTTCATCAGAATCACTACTGCAGTGTTTTTTCAAAACAAATAAAGAACATCATGAGAATTAAAGAACTCATCAGTCATTCTGTAGGATTGCCTGTGTGAGCAGTACAGGAAGCATTGTTCTTACTCTCTTGGATTTTAGGAACATCAGCACCTAGCTAAATCTGATTGGCTACATGTTTTGATGTTGTCGTCATGCCTAGTGTATTATTCTCACTGGATTAGCATCACTGGGGTGGAAACAAAGTAAGTTGCACCAAAGCACATTGAAAGAGGGGATGGGTGCCATGAAATAGCAACAAAGAAAAAATTAATCATGTGAGGGAATCCCTCCCTGAAATCACTAGTTTTGGTTTTGATCAGTGCTATCTGTAAGATGTTATATGATTCAAAATTCATTCAACTGTGGGTAGTTTTTACCCTTCTGAATGGCTGTTGGGAAGGCATGTTCTTATAAGAAAAGCTTATGTGCTTGAACGAAAGCCTATGATTTCTAACATTAAATTGGAGATTATCCTACTTAGTACTTTCAGGACCTCCTAAGGAAGAAAGTAGTCAGATAAGAATAAGTAGCTAACAGATAACAAACTGATGTGGATCTTCAGTGTAATCCTAACTACACTAAGGCCAGTACAGTGTTTAAGCTGTGTTTGTATCCAAAGCTGGACATAGCAGTTCAAAAAAGACCTTGATTGAGTGGAATGGATTCACAGGAAGTGAGGAGTGATGGCAGCAATGGAGAAGAGGCTTTTTTTGTAAGAAGAATAGCTGAAGTAACTTCGTGTGTAAATTTTCATTGGCTTACAAGAGAAAAGGTGAGAAAGTATGCTGATATTTTTTAGATACATTAAAAAGGTCAGAAAGGAGAATGAGGGGGCCAGTTTTCAGGTGATGCTTAACAATTTCTTTAAAATTAGAAAGTAAATTTAAGTAAATAGGGACAGTTTTGAGTTTTTAAAGTGTTTTCTTTTTCTTTTTCAAAACAAAGAGTCTACGTTTATTTCCTTTACTGGCTTTGCCTGTCACCAGCAAGTGCAGGAGCCATTCATAATGAAACCTAATAGTTGATGAGCTCAGTCTTAAAGAGTGTGTGGAGTTCAGTCATAGAGTTTCCTCCTATTACACATCAGTTCAACATACCCAACTTTAGGATCAAGTCCTTTCTCCCTCCCCATGCAGATCCCCCCTAGATACTTAGTAATATCTTCCTTGACAAATTGACCTAAACGTCTTGAAAGTGTATAATACTTTTGAGGGGTGTTTGCTTAATATACAATATGTATGTCTAAGTGAAACATTGGGAAAACATCTTTAATATTGAAATAAAAAAAAAAACTACTTGACTATATACATGACTTTCTGACTTTCTGAGGAGTCAGACCAAAAAGCCCATTCAGTCCAGCAGTGGTCAGCTAGATGGTTCTTTCTAGGTTTCTTCTTGTGAGTAGAACCTTTCCCACTTGCTAGTCCCCACTGCTCTGCCTTAACTCTCAGCAATATTTTGTGAAGCTCACCTAATTCGTGTTATTTCATATACAGCTCAGTCCCGCCCTTCCCCTCACACATGGGTATAAGAATGAGGGATGTTACATTAATTAGCTTGTACATTAGAGTCATTGGACCAAAATTAAAAAGAGGATGAACTCTTCTTAGTGTTTGCCTTTTGTTTTAGAGTGAGTGTGAAATTATTCAACCACAAGTACTCTAAACAATTCAGATTTTTTCCCCATTGCTTTCTGTGGATGATTGAAATGTTTCTACCAGAAACCTCCTCCCAAAAAGACTTAATATAACTAGAATGTTTCCTACTTTGAACAGTGGGTGTGTTGCTTTGCATTTATTTCTATGGTCCCATCAGAGTCAGTTTTAGTTGTGATATAACTCAATGGTCGTAAAGAGAGTACTCTGAAAAAATTGGTGTCTTCTCTCTCACAAAATAGAAATAATAGTGCCTGGACATTGTGCCTGCTTTCTCTAGTTATGAAAATTATTTATTAGTGCTGAAAAGGAGGCTCTGTCCTCTTCTCTTTTGGGATGTCCCCATTACCTACCCTTTTCAGAAAGCTACTCAGGGCATGATTTGAGTAAAGTTGAAAGAAGGTCAGTGGATGGTATTTGTAGATTGCAGCTGTACTGAAGTTGATCATATACATATTTTAAATTTAAATGTATTTGAGGTATCAATTAATAAACTGAGATTGCAATTAATCAAGAAACATTAATCAAGAAAAATCTTATTTATATATTTACATAGTTCTTTGGTAGGATTGCAAGCTTGACTGAAACCAGTATCTTCACCAAAGAAACAAACAATATGTAGAAGGTTTCCTACATGAAAGCCCTTCATTCTACTCAATTGTTTGAGAGTTTAACAAACAGCACCTTTTCCACAGTTTGCTTGAACATTGAAGTTCTAAAGTGGATTGTCCCCTTCCAGTGGTTCTAAATAGATCTTTATCATGATGACAGTAAGTCATTTGCAGTCAGGGGAAAAAATGTTACATGGCTCAAGCCTTACTGTTGTGTTGTGTTGTTTTGTTTTGTTTTTGCATGAAAAAACACACAGGCAAAAAAATGACATCAACAAATCTCAGAGTTCCTCATGGTCTTCTCCTGTCCTTGGACAGAATATGGTAGCTGAATTGGAAGATCCTATGCTTATTTGAACGTTAGCTAAACCTGCAACCAAAGACCTATTCAGATATCTAGAGCTCTGAAGCTCTGGTCATCTGAATGCAATTACTGGCTCCTTTTCCAGACTTGTCAGACAATACAAAAAAGTTGGGTGATGAGGGAGCAGGGCAGAAGCAAGCATTCCATCTTCCATGACATCAGAGGTAGAAAAGCAGGCAGCCTCTGCGTTGTGCTTCCCAGACAACCCCAGTGCTGTTGGTCAGGCTGAAATAAATTTTCCAAAGCTTTTAGGGGTTTAACTGAACATGATGGCATATTTGGAAGAAGAGGTCACCCTTTTATAGTCTTCTGAAAGCCTCTATGGGCCTTTCTTCGGCTCTGCTTGCTTTCTATTTTTTTTTTGAGGGTGGGAGTTTGTAAAGGCCAAAGGAGCACCTCAGGATGCCTAAAAAGTGAGGAGGGCCAAATGCCTCCAAACAAGATACAATGGCCAATAGCATCTTCTAGAGGGCTGCTTTGGGTTGCCTACACTTTGGGCAGAGCCAGGGGACAGGATGGTGACAGTAGAAGCCTCCAAAACTTCACAAGCTGGCAGTGCCACCTCCCAACCTCCGGTAGCTGCTTAGTCTTGTGTTACACACTTGTAAATTATATACCTGGGTAGGGCTCAAGATGCTGAAGAGTCTGGGAATCAAGTTCTGAGAAGGTGACCAGGTTCCCCATAAGCTCTAACTCAAGTGACTAAAAGGATGGAGCCTGATGGGAGAAGTCATTTGTTAGGTTACAGTAGAGGCACAGTATGTGGTGGCTCAGCTTGGAGCCGCGTGTAAATGGGATAGGTTTAATAGCTAATGCACTTAGTGGCCTTAGCAAAATCACAACAGAGGCTTTATTCAAAACCAAGGACTATCTCAATTTTGTTGACTTCAGTGTGAACAAGCTACCATGGACTAGCCTGCTAGCTGTTTTGACTGTGTCAGATTTATGACAGACAGTTTTATATTTAATTGCACATACTTAAGTACATTTTGATGACATCAAAGCAGTTTATCTAAGTGCAGCCTGGTGATAATAACCAATGCGTTAGCATGACGTAACATCACAGTCTTTGCCTGTGGATGGTATTTATCTACAATAGTATATACTCTTATTGATTGTGGAAACACAATCCTACAGTTGTTCATGTCTAAACCATGAACTAGGAATTCATGTTACAAGCAGACAAAAGCACAATCCATGCCCAGAATTTTAGAATGGAGATGACTTATGAAGTGCCCAGATCTAGGCATCCACATTTTTATATTTCAATACCTAAAACTTAAGGAGAGCAAGCATTTTGTAGTGGGTAGTGTATTGGATTTGCATCCTGGATATCAAATCTATATTCAGCCAGAAAAGTGAATGACCGTGGGCCAGTTGTACTTAGAGCCCAACCTGATTCTACAGGTAAGGTATGCCATCCCATGTATGCCATCCTAACCTCCTGAAAAGACATATGAATGTGATAGAAATGTAATAATATATTTGGGGAACGCATTGGTTCCAGTTTTTAAAAAAGTCTATTAAATAATGTCACGTTATTAAAGTGCATTTACATATCTGAAGTGTAATAGATAAGCTGTCAGGATTAATCAAAAGTAAATTCAATCATGCAACAAGGTTGTGTGAGAGAGAGAGACAGAGAAATGTATGTAAGTAAACTAAGTGAACTGTCTTTCTGTCTTTTTAAAGGAAGCTGTTTACTCTTGTTTCCTGGATCTGAAATCTTGAAAACTGCAAGTCCATCCAACCCCTCATTCATACTGCTTGCTATACCTTCTCTGATTCAGTCTCTCCTTAGAGCATCCTTTAGTTCCCTGGATTCTGTGCAGTGTCTTTTCTTCTCCTCTCTCTTGTCTTGGAGGCAAAAAGAAATTGGGGTGGGGGGAGAAGCCAGAAGTGGAATCTGTTTCCAGTAGCTCCCTTCCTGATTGTTGTAGCAATTGCTGACCTCCAGGCACTATGAATAAACAGCAAAGCTGGGAACAAAAGGATTCTTCTGGCTGCCATTATCTCACATTAACATAGCAGAGGCACTGCGGTGTGAACAATGCAATTCCCGTTCACCGATAATCAGCGAGTTCCTGAGCGTTTGGATTACCAAGGCAACAGGCAATAATAGAAAACTGGGTGGGTGTCTTGGCTTTTTTTTTTAAATCATTTTTATCCTTATAATTATTGAAGGATCAGTTGGATATAGAATCCTAGCTGTATTGATGAGTAAAACTAAAATTTATGCCATGCTACTAAACTGGGAGTAAAGTGAGAAATTTCTTTCAAATGCTGGCACATGGGTTAAAATAAATCATGGATGAAATCAGGGCTGGCTGGTGTGTTATGAAACGCAATAAGGATGTAATTGCATGTATCAGCTTGCAAATTATTGCAAGGCATTTTTAGCATCTTTGAGACATAGGTAACAGGTAGAGTGTTCATAACAGGTGGATTTTGTGACTGTCACGTAGGGCTGTAAGAGTGTATTTATGTGCATAATAGTCTGCTTGTGTGACATTACAATGGGGGAGAGGTTAATGAGAATGGGGGATTCCATACCATAGGTTAAAGAGTAATAATATATCTAGTCCTTTTAGGAACTGGAGCACATTCTCAGTAACTGATCTTCACGTTTAACAACACAGATTTGTTATCATTTGCCTAGCATGCTCTGTCTGCTTGTGCTTGCATAGTTTTCATGGGCAGAAGGAGTATAAGAGGAGGTTGAGCTGTACATTTTGCCTGAGATGCCCAGAGTTACTTTGTGAACAGCCAAAGGCTTGGGATATACCAGTTGGAATAGGACTTCCCCCTTTAAGCAGGAAGCCCCTCTGCTGTATTGCAAACTGTGTTGCAGGTTCCCATGGTTTTAAAATGGTGTCATGAGCACTTGCTGTTTAAGACACACAAGCCCTTGGGTGACCAGAATTAATTGTCTTGTCCTTTGGGATTACAAGCCACTCACACTATAATTCTAAAGAAAAGCTTGATCTGGTTCATGATCTAAACTGAAAAAGGATCTGGTTCTGACAGCTGATAGCATTTTACCCCACAGCTAGCCGTACCGGCTACATTGTGCAGCGGTGGGCAAAGTGCAGCTCACATACCATGTGCAGTCGCTATTCCTCTCCAGTGGTAAAAATTTAAACATTGCTGGAAAAGCCCTTCTAAACCTTCTGAGAAACAGTTGGCACAAAGTTTGTCAGATATAGAGTGGTGGTGGCCTTTTTTTAGGCTAATGGAGAGCTTCTTCCTAAACTGGAGGTAACTGGGCCTAAAACAGGCCAAAGGATCCTCAAAATGTGGCGGAATTCACTGTCCCCAGCCTCTTGCAGGTATCATGGGTATCTTTTTTTTTTTTTTTCAGAAAAAAAAATGCAAAAAAAATTCAGGGACAAATGCCTCGGGTGCACCTTCTTAGAAACTTGAGCAAGCCTGTCTTCCTCCATTCTGCACTCATGTACTCCGCTATTCACTGTCCAGTGAAACTATTCAGAAGCTTCTCTAGTACTCCTGATTAACAGTACCTTGCCATCCATATCTGATAAATTGTATCTCATCTTGACTATGGTTATTTTCAAACAAGACAACTTAAAAAGTTGGCTCACGAGGAAGCCTTGTTTAAAATAACCACAGTTAAAATTTACCCTGGTGGCGCAGTGGTTAAATGCTGGTACTGCAGCCACAATGTTGTGAGTTTGATCCTGCAGGGCTCCAGATTGACCTAGCCTTCCAGCCTTCCGTAGGTCAGTAAAATGAGTACCCAGCTTGTTGGGGGCAATTAGCTAAATACATTGTAAACTGCTTAGGGAGTGCTTTGCACTGATAAGCGGTATAGAAATGTAACTGCTATTACAACACTTCCAAGTGTGTATGGCACAGCCTAAATACCCTAAAGACACCAAATCACATCTGATCTAGGAAGCTAAGCAGGTTCAGCCCTGCTTAGTACTTGGATGGGAAACCGTCAATGAATGCCAGGTGCTGTAGCTTATATTTCAGAGAAAGAAACTGACAAAACCACCTCTGAGTGTCCCTTGCCTAAAAAAAACCCTATGAAATTCATGGGGTCTCCATAAGTCAACAAGTGACTTGAAAGCACACACAGAAACATGGCACAGCTAGTTCTGTGCAATCAGAAGCAAAGGCTGCTGAACTGTTCCTTCCAGCTGCTCAAATGAAGAGCTAGGCCTATTCACAGTTCACTGTGATATCAACTCATAGTCATTGAAACAAGGAAGACTCAGTGTAAAATGATGAATTTGCAGATGTATTTACACTTGAACACTGGTGTCCCAAAACAGGGCCTGCAGCCACATTTCCTGGTACCTACCAGCTTCTCTGTCCTTCTTGATATTTTCCTTTTTAATTTTTTTTTTTTAAAAAAGAAAATAGCATGCTAGTAATCCCTGGCCTCTTGTGTTTGCTTTATTTCAAAAAACATTATAGGTCTGACATGGGTCTCCATGGCAATGAAAATAAATATGGTGATATCTCAAACCTTTGTTTTGAAATTAACCATCCCACTCCCACCCCAAAAAAGGCTGTGGAGGTAGTAGAGTCTGTTCATGAAAAGAGAAGCTAGAAGGAAAGATGGGGAGCAAGCAAGTGGTTTTATAAGTATGTCTTATGTGAGCTTCACTACTTTGCCTTCTGTGAAATGGCAAAAGAAACAAAATGAATATTTTCTTCTTCTTTGAAGGGGCCAATATGGGATTTACTAATTGTAAGGTGGGATCTAAGATCCCACCTTCTCTGGAGATACTGTTGCTTGTCTTTAAGCCTCATCAGTTTGATTTAAGTTCATGTGTTGAAGAGTAGAAGCGTGTGGGCTTTTTTTGATTTGATGTTAACTCTCTCTCTCTCTCATTTATCTTGGATTATGGGCAAGTTATTTTTATGGTAGCATTACCAACTTGCTTTCTGGAAAATTGGTGTTTTGTGATGGGCCATACTCCTCATTTTGTGAATGGGAAAGTGCCCCCTTCCAATGGCAGCTGTTCTGTAAAATCACCAACATTACTCTCACAATTCCAAAAATACCCACTAACTCAGAAAAGTTGGGAAACCTGCCTTAGTACTAAAGCAAAAGAGTCTTATAGCTAATAATAGACTTGCCTGAAAGTGTCAAATTTGAAGGCAAGGAATCTGAACTTTTAATAATCATTTTTGCAGTGGATAAATATTAAATATGATGAATTGAGAATCAAAACACTTATACTCATTATTACATTTTTATCCTACTATTGTTCCAAGGATCTTATAATGGTGTAAATGACCCTCTTCTCCAGTACCCTGTGACTAGTATAGGAGTAACTGGTCTAAGATTATTAGGGAGGTTCTAAAATCATTAGGGAGTTTCATGGCTGAGTGGAAATTTGAGCCCTGATCTCCTTAGGCGATATCCACTTTCATACACAGTCTGTGTGTATACTTTTGCCGTCTCACTCATTCACTCACTCCCCTCAGAGAGTTGTTGTCAAGATAAAGAGGATAAGAACCATAGACAGCTTTAGAAAATATAAAATGCTACAGAAATAATTTGTTCAGATTAGAACCATAAACCCTGTGTTTGAAGATGAAACAAACTGCTTGTGAAAGAAGTATGAATGAGTTCCACTGAGTTTCCAGCTTACACAGGTTTATTCATACATGGCCACAATTCACTGGCATACTATGAAAAAATAAGATTCCTCTGCTCAATTCAGCTGCAGAATTGTCAAAGTATTTTTATTTTTGTTTGTCTTTATGCCTTCTGTCACCTTCTTCTTAAACTTGATTCCTCCAATTCATACTACCACGAGGCTGAAGGGTTTGAAATAGGGACTTTTTAAGCTTATAAGAGATTAATTCAAAGCAGAAAAAAATGGAGACAGCTATGATGATACATTTTTAAAAAATCCTAACAATAGTACAGTCCTCCTTACACATTTGCAGGTTTGACCTTCACGAATTTGATTATTCGCAAGTGTGTGTGCCCCACTTTTCCTCTCCTATTCCCATACATTTTGCCCCAGTGCAGAGAACACACGCCAAGGCAAAACAGAAAGGAATGGCAGGAAGAGTTTCGTGTGAGTTCTCAGCACCAGGGCAAAATGCATAGGAGTGGCAGGAGGAGCTCTGGAGGGGCAAAGGAAGGATCATGTGAGCTTTCCCTCACTCCTCATTCCCTCCCATTTTGCATGGGAATGGGAAGGAGGGAGGTCCTGAAGGGGAAAGGAAGGCTCTCCTGAGCTTTCCCCCACCTCCAATTCCATTCTGATTTGCATGGGTCAGGAAAAAGGGGAGTTCCAGGGGGAGGGGAAGAGGGCTCACACGAGTTTCCCCCCACTTCCCATTTCCTTCCATGTTGCATGGGAACAGGAAAGGGGAGAGCTCCAGAGAGAGAAAGGAAGACTGTGCAAGCTTTCCTCTCCCCCTTCCCATTCTGTTCCGTTTTGCATGGAAATGGGAAGGGGGGAGTCCCAGAAGGGAATGGGGGTAGTTATTTGTGATTTTTCCACTTTTAGGGGTTTCTGTGCCCCAAACCATCAGGGAAGTGAAGGGACCACTGTGTAAAGAAATTGAGAACAACAATTGAGGGTGTGTGTGCATTTTTAAAGGACATGGTGAAGGTCCCATCACAATATCATTGTAATATGAAACAGTAAACCTGGAATCTTCTGCACTTGGCACAAACTGACTGGTTGCAAGGTGCCCCCCATCGTCAGATTGTTGTGAATTGCTTGTGAGCCTACAATATGTCCCTTATTAGCAACATCTTACTAGTTCATTACATTTAACTTTCTGTTGGCTCTGAGAAAGATATGATGAAGCTTTTATTTAGAGTCTTTAAATCAGGTCATCTGTGAGTCTAGGTGAAGCAAATGCTTTCATCTGCAAACGTTGGGCACCATTAATGACAGTAGAACTGCAGACAGTCCAAAATAAAAAATAGAATTATCTTGAGCGTTTCCTGTTTGTTTTAAGTAATGCTTGAACAAAAGAACTTCTTAATGGATTATATGCCCCTGAACACTTTCACCGTAAGCATCACAGTGTTGTGGGTTGACCCTGCAGTTATCCAAACTTTATACTAGGAGCAGGGTGGGCTGATCTCGCAGAAAGGTTTGTTGTTATGCACCTTCAAGTCAACTCTGACTTGAGTTGACGCTATCCTGGTCACCTGGTCAGAGTATTAACAAAAGGAATTCAGGAAGATAATTTATTATTGTTCTTATAATTATCTTTATAGGGCACTTCTGAAGAAAAACAGCCACATAAAGCAGATTACAATTAATTTAAAATACAAGCAACATAAGCAAGAAACGGCATTCAACACTTGAATCATTAAAGGAGCTAATATGATACAGCAATTAAAATTGAAGTAGCAATACTTCATGATTAATTATTTTACTCCTGGAGTTGCTAGTCTCAGAAAGACAGTGCAACCAAAAGCACACCATATAATATTGATTTTTTTAAAAAAGTTACAGGCCTAAATCCAATTGTTAGCCCCAGTTAGAGTAACACCCAATTCACTTTACTATATTTTATATGTAAACCCGTAGGTATGGAGAAACCAGGCCCCTTAATTGTGACATATGATAGTCAATGGGATACTCTTTCACATCCGTTCTCAATCTTTGGTCTTCTAGCTGTTTGGGACCTTTGCTCCAGAATCCATCATCATTGGCTACGCCAGAGGAAGCTTCTAGGAGCAGAAGTCCAGAATAGCTGGAAGATCAGAGATTGAGAATGACTGCTCTATCCTATTGTTTGTGGAGTTTGAATTACAGTTGGTTTCAGGTTAGCTACACACACATGAAATCTTGGACTTGAACCCTTCATCTGTAAGTGTCATAAAGCGTCAATTTTCATGTGCACTTGAGGCAAGTGAAGCAGATGTCTCTTATCTACACCTACCAGAATTTGATGAGTTGATAAAGTCAACATATCAAGTAAATTTTGTTGATTCACTGAATCTTTTCTAGTTGAGATTAACAATTGAATTTAGGTCAAATTTCTTATACAAAAATGTTGAGTTTTGAGACGCTTCAGTGTCCTGTCCCAAGCTTATCTGTTCTTATGGTAGGAGCTAAGTCTAAGAGTTGTTTATAATTGCCAGTGGACCACATTTGAGGCTCAATATCAGGTCCTTTTTTTACCTTGTCCCCTCAAACTCTCATGATGAAATTGAATTACTTCTAAATTTATGGAGATGAAATTAACATTTGTTCTCTGCTCTTGGTAATATGTTCCCTGCTTTAATTTCCTAGAAATTGTGTGTGCTTCCTGCCATACTTCATCTGGAAATTGTTGAAGGAAACTGCCCACTGTCCTACTTTCCCATCAATTTATCTGCTTCCCCCCACCCTCTGTTTTTATATTGATTGTTGCTGTGGTTAAGAAAAGTGCATCACTGAGCATTTTCTGCCATCCCTCATTAGTTTATTTTAAATATCTGATTTGCACTTTATAGTTCATTGACTCTGCATGTGATAAAAAGAACCATGTATATAAATCCAATGGACTCAACTTTCTTGCACTGTTTTTACTTTTATGTATAAGATGACAGCAACAATTTGTATGTGTGAGAAAAAAATAGAGAAGAAGATTAATTACATAATGATACTGTTTTTGTATTGTGTTGAGCTGAGAAAGCAGTTTTGCTCCACATGCTGAACTTACCACAAGCTTTGAAAAAAAGCTACATTTTTCATATAAAAGCAGCTATGATTACTGAGATGGATGATAGCCATGGACCTATCTGATCATAAGTCCTCTCTCTACCTGGTCTTATATCTTGCCAGCTACAGAAATTTAGTAATATGATTGTGCTCATGGTATTTGTCCAGATAATATTACTGATGTCAACATGAAGGGGAGAAAACTCATGTGAGGTCAATTCGCCTGAGTTACATAATATGGAACCTGTAAGAACATGCAAGTTCACAGTTTGCTGCCCATGAAAACAGAGATGTGGTTTTGTGTGAGTTTGGGACTGTCAAATTACACTACTTACATGAGTAGTATAATACAGTACTACTCAAAGTGGTGATCCAAGAATTGGTTCCAGTCCTCAAACTACTGGCTGCTGGTCCCTGGTGTTTTTCTAGGAAGTTGGGTACAAGTATGGCACTTGTCCCTGGCATGTGGGGGGGAGTATTTATAGTATATAAAACGCAGTAGTCTAATACATATCTTAAAAATAGCACCTTCACCCCCAGTGTTTTATCAGAACCATATCTTAGTCTGCTGCAAGATGTATTATCACCCTCAACATTCTTGTCAGATAAGCAAAATAAGCTTTTCTACTCCAGTTTTGGCAGGGGGGTGATATGGAAGGAAGGGAAGGAAGTGAATGAGAAGAGTTGATAGGGAGAAGGGTAGAATGTATAAGACTGAGGTAGGAGACAGAACTGTGAGCAAACAAATGTTTGAGCCAGAGATGGTAGCTCAAAGGCCAATGAGAGATGAATTGCCATTAGAGAACAAATTAATTGTGTCTGATTTATATTATTATTTTATTTTGTTATTTTATTTTCAAATTGTAGCTTGCACTTATATCACTCAGTTTGTAATAGACACAAATTACAGCTGCAAATCATGTCATGATCATGTGTAATGATTTTCTGTGCACTGTGTAAATGCCACTTTTCTTGTAAGTCACTCAATAGCGCATTTTAAGTAATAATTCATGGCAAGCGGAAAATCTGCTAATGGTTATAGGCAGGAGGGCAAGGATATGTAGTATGATTTGTACAAGTTGCATTTTCCAACTCCTTAATAACCTGTTTATCCCTTGTTCATTGAGAATGACAGCCTATAGACTTGCTGGGGACAGAGTTGTTCCTTTTCTGTTTCCTTCTCATCTTCCTCCTTCTAGCTGAGAGAATAAGTAGAGAATCACTGGGCCATTTAGTTTGTGACCATAATCTGCCCCTTCAGTTCCATGGTGATTATTAGGGATGGGCCAACCAAGTCCTCAAATCCTGGGTAAGGATTCAAGATTCCCGAATCCGAATCCCTGTACCAAAATAGGCAAACCAAATCTTTCGAATCCACCAACTAAACAGATTGTTGGAGACCGGGACGCCTGAAAACCAGGGAGACCGGGGCACCTGAAAACCTAGGAGACTGGAACTCCTGAAAACCTGGGAGACCAGGCATGCTTTTCCCTTGGAGTAATAATGGCCTTTGCTAACAATTTCACAAATTACAGCTGGGGTTGTATTCTAAGTTACTTAAATTGAACATGTAATATTTAAGTTCGGTACTTGACTGGAAGCTACAGGCTTGAGATTTCAAGGACAGCTGAAACATTCCTTTGCAGAGCTCCCTTGCAAACCTCTTTCACACACAATTCTGGGGTTTGCAGTTTTACAAGGTGTCACAGCCTTCTCTGACAAAGTGTACTGGTGCATCATCAAACTACAAACCCCAGGATGTCAGAAGGAGCTATGCAAAGAACGGCCAGTTTTGACCTGGAATATCTCTCTACTGTAGCATGTGGCCTTGTTTACACAGGCAGGAAAATGTGGGATTAATCCATATTTTCCTGCCTGTGTGGAAAGGGCCTTCATGTCATTTTCAATCTGGGGAGATCCTGAGGCAAAACTAGGACAATTGTCCTGGCCAGATTTCTTCAGAGGGAGGTTTGCCTTTGCCTAGGCTTTTGCTAAGGCTGAGAGAGTGTGTCTTGCCCAAGGTTATCCTTCTTTCCCTTCCTTTTTAAACTCTTTTTTTTAAAAAAGGATTCAAAAGATTTGAGATTTGTGAGATTCGTGGATTCCCAGAACCTTCCAGAGATTCGGATCCGGATTTGGAAAATTCTGGATTCGTCCCATCCCTAGTGATTATGTTTTGTCATGCTGTTTAGCCACAAGGCTGACGCATGGCTTCAGTCCTGCTGTTGGATGTCAGCAGTGTTGTCATTCCCCATCTAAAGCTTAGTCCAAACAGACTCATTGCTCCCCAAAGGTGTAATGAAGATCTTTAATTACCTTTGCACTATTTAACAGGAACATTGTTGCAGACAGCCTTTCTTTTCATTTTGGAGAGACTAAATATGTATTCTTTCAGCCAGCTTTCTCCCACCACCTCCAAACTGAAATAATGAGTTCATCCATGTTTCTTCATCATTTATAGATCTTTAATTGACTATAGGCACTATTGATGCATAAGGTTTTGGTGTCTTGAGTCCATTTTTTTAAATGTCTGATAAAAGTTTGTACAAAATTAAATGCGTTAGTACTTAAGATAGTATTCGACTAGGACAGCTAATTTAGTTAAATGTGTTTGTTATTTTATATAGGTCTTGTCCAAGAGCAAGAAGAGTTCAGTAGTTTTGTAGTAATAAGTAAAATAGTAATAGTTACCTAATACTAAGTTATATTAAGATTTTAACTTGATGAATGATGATTTTGCTCCTTTTGCTATTTAACTGTAACAGCCTTTAAGCTTCACTAAATGGTAGAAGTTTAAAAGGTAGCCATGTTAATCTCTTGCAGCATAAAAAGCAGGAGATGTGAAGGTAGCAGCAGCACTAAACCAACCATCCTGCCAAAGTACAACCTCAAGAATGTCCCTGTAGTATGTAAAGATAATGTAAAAATAGATTTGCACTATTAAACTTAAGTGCCCAGGAGCCAGAAGAACTCTGGACTGAACCAGGGACATTGTTAGGGAGGAATGCAAAAAGACACTATCTGCAGCTAAAAAGAAAGAGAAACCTCAATGGATGACAGCTGAAAGTTTTTGAGCCATTAGAGACAGATGAGAATCAAAAATAAAAGGTGACAAAAATAGAGTCAGAACCCTGAATGCAATTGTTCAGTAACTTGTGCACAGGGATAAGGAGAACTACTATAAGTCAATATAAAGAAATAGAAGATGTCAATAAAAAAGGAAGAACAAGAGACTTCTTCCACAAGATGGAAGAAATCAAAGGGAAATTTAAGCCAAGAATAGAGATGCTCTATTACCAACAGGGGAACACATTATATGAGGAAGTAGAAATAACATTATGATGGAAACTATATACTGAAGAAATATATAAAAGGGATGAAAGAATAACAGATTAATTCAAGGAAAAATCATTTGAAGATAAACCTACAATTTTCGAAGATGAAGCGGAAGCAGGAACAGATGGCATACCAGCAGAGCTACTGCAAGCTACAGAGACAGAATCTACTTTAGTTCTAACTAAAATCTGTCAACAAGATAATGATTCACAAGATAATGGCCCACAGAAACAAAATAATGGCCCACAGATTAGAAATGTTCAATATATGTTCCAATCCCCAAGAAAGGAGACACTAGGAATTGCAGTAACCACAGGACAAAATGATGCTCAAAATTCTATATCAAAGACTTTTACCATGTATGGAGTGAGAAGTGCCAGAAGTCCAAGCTGGGTTTAGGAAAGGAAAAGACACTATGCATCATGTTGCAAGCACATTTTGGATAATGCTGCTCACCAAAGAATTTCAGAAGCAAATTAGCCCAAGCTTTATAGATGAAAGCAAAGCCTTTGCTTGTGTAGATATGAAAATCATTCTTTAAAAAATGGATATGCCCCAACATTTGTTTGTCCTGGTGTGTAATCTGTACTCATCACGACAAAATACAGAGAAATGGAATGGTTTCCAATTGGCAAAGGAGTCAAGGCAGGGCTGCATTTTATCACCCTATCTATTTAACATGTACACAGAACATATATGTAAGGCAGGATTAGATTGGGAGGCAGGAGATGTGAAAATTGGAGGATGGAACATCAGCAGTTTAAGATATGCAGATGACACGATACTTTAAGCAGAAAATAGCAGACTTGGAATGATGACTGAAGAAAGTTGAGGAAGAAAGTGGAAGGGCAGGGTTACAGCTGAACATTAAGAAGACAAAAATAATGACCAAAGATGATTCACATAACTTTAAAGTATAGGCAATAAATAAATTGAAATAGTTGAAGATTTCCCATAACTAGACTCAGTTGTTAATCAGAATGGAGACTGCAGTCAAGAAATCAGAAGACTGGGACTTGAAAGGGCAGCTCTGAAGGAACTAGACAAGATCCTGAAATGTCAAGGCATACCATTGATTACTAAGGTTAAGATTGTCCATGCCGTCATACTTCCAATTTCTTTGTATGGTTGTGAAAGTTGGACAGTGAAGAAATCTGATAGGAAGAAAATCAACTCATTTGAAATGAACTGCTGGAGAAGAGTTCTATAAATATCGTGGACTGCTAAAAAGACAAATAAATGGGTCCTAGTGCAAATCAAGACTGACCTTTCCCTAGAAGCCAAGGTGACTAAACTGAGGCTGTTGTACTTTGGACACTTCACAAGAAGACACGAGTCACTAGAAAAGAAAATAATGCTGATAAGGTAGAAGAGCCAGCATGTTCTAGTGTTTTGAATGTTACACTACTGCTCTAGAGACCAAAGCCTGCTCAACCATGGAATCCCACTGGGCAAGTCATGCTCTGTCAGCCTCTGAGGAGAGCACCTGCAACAGCCTCTGAACAAATTTTGCCAAGAAAACCCCATGATAGGTTTGCCTTAGGATGGCCAGAAGTCGGAAACAGCTTGAAGGCACACACCAATAACAACAAGGTAGAGGGGAGTAGGAAAAGAGGAAGACCACATAACAGATAAATGGACTCAATCAAGGAAGCCCCAGTGCTAAGTCTACAAGACCTGAGCAGGGCTATTGATGAGAGGGTGACTTGGACATCTCTTGTATATAGGCTCTCCATAAATAGTATTTGACTTGCCAGCAGTTAACAAGAAGCAGAACCTTTCAGACTAACTGGTTTATATTTTTCCATGAGCTTTCATGGATATAAACCTACTGTTACTTCATCCAAAAAAGTGGGTTTATATCCACAAAAGTTCATGCAGAAATAAAAACCAGTTGGTCTTAAAGGCATTGCCACATTCCTTTCTCCCCTCCCTTTAAATGTTGGAAGAATATCATATGGCTTAAGTTGTGACTCATGATGTGCTCTGATGCAGTATTGAGATGACAGTGAAGCAAGAGGAGTAGAAATTCTTATACAACAGACCTGTATCTTTCAGCATTCAGATTTTTAAAAAATGAAAATATTTTAATTACTTTTAAGAAATGGGGAAGGAAAGGAATTTTTATAAAACAAATTGTGACGTTACAATAGCTAATTACTGAGCCCTCTTGGAATTCTGTTGACAACTAACTATTTTTATGATTAACCCTCCATGCTTTGTTTTTGATTCCCCAAAAAACAGAAGTAGATTTTGCAAGCACCTTCTTTGCGGGAAATTTTACTCATAGGTATGCTTCCTGTACAATATTTTGCTTGTGATTAATCTAGCAGAAACAGGATAACTGAGGTGTTCTTCAAAATCTTAATCTTAAGAGTATTACCTTCAAGTAAGATCTAAAAATACTACCAAGAGTCAACATATAATTTATTAATACCTTGTGACAGGCGATAATATGAGGATTGTACAGTTCCTAGAAGCAGAGTATCTTGTTTTATTGTTGGTGTTCACATGCAACAGAGCCACAGTTTTCAAACTTCCTTCAAATTTTCCCTTTCAATTTTCAATGAATGCTAAGGAACACTTTGAACCGCTCAAGGAACTCTGTTGAATTTTGCCGATGATTCCAAGGTGTACTTTAGGATGTATGTGGGAGTATTGCCTAGATCACTATAGCTTCATTCCTTTGACCATATAAATGGAAAAAGTCAACAATATGGATGGATTTTGCAGTGGTGGATGGATGAGGTATCTCCACCTTTCAGGTATCAGGATAGCCTCTGGTTGACACTCCAGAGAGCTGTTGACAGCACGTATAAACAATATGAGGCTGGATGAACTTCAAAGATGAAATTTACATGCTCATATTCCTAAATTGGTCTGTCCCACTCATTCTCCAACTTCAAGACATGAACATCATCTCTATTAGCTCAGGAGTAAGGGTCATGCTGCCTCCAGCTTTCCTGGGAACCTGACACAGAACAGGAACCAACTCAGTGGGCCTTTAAAAGTGCTCTGCACTCCAGCATTTGCCCAGCTGAGCCAATCTCTGCCACAAGTCATGAGTTGTTTCGTCACAGAATTATGGATTGACTGTTGCGTTTTTCAATGATTTTGTTACCAGCATTACTTGTTTTCGTGTCAGAGCTGATAACTGGTTGATGTCCTGGATTGTGACAGCACAGAGAGATTAATAATGGTTTTAAAAGAGGCAAGGGTCCTTCAGAATTTCAAACTCCTCATGCATCCATTCACATAGTCTGCTGATTAAAACATCACATCGAATATCTCTCTCAAAACTTTTACCTGTTCTAAGGGAGGCCTGTGTATTATGAGCAAGGTAGAGATGCCACCTGCTTCAAGGTCTGTCCTTTTATTCCTATAACCTTATGAACCGGGTGTGGTCATGTTCCAGAAGACCATGCGACCACATGGTTGGCTTCTCCAGAGATCCTCTGTGCATCATCACAATCAGTATTTCAGGCAAATGGAAGTGCTGATGCATCACTTCCAATTGATTTGCAAGCCACTGGGTGGCATATCAGGATCGCAAACCCCTCAAAACACCATCCTACAGCCCTAAAAGAGGGATTTTAAATATTTATCTCTTGTGTTTTCAGCCAAAAACACTTTTTTCTCACCAGGCTTTTTGGGAGGAAGGAGTTTCAGAGCTGGGGGATCTACAAGGCCACAATGGACCCCCAGATGGGCCACATGCAGCCTGTAAGCTGCAAAATTCCCACCCCTCATATAATAGGTAAAGATAATAACCTTGTATCATACTGTCATCATGTCATGTTTTTATCCAGCCCAGGACACATTATTAATTCATATTGTTAGTGACTATGGCTCTGTTCCAGGCAAGACAAAAGCTAGATAGGTTCTGGAAGCAGTTTGGGCAGTCCAGGCATGTGGGTCATTAAGATCCAAACAGGTATTTCAGGAATGTGAAATCCAGAGGTAGCTCAGAATCAAACATGAGATGACTCAGTAAAGCAGAAGAAGGAAACTTCTGGCCCTGTGACCTAATGTGGCTTTTGAGAAGTCCTCTCAGTAGCCACAGAGCTTCTTTTACCTCTGTCTTCAAGTGGATGATCAGAGTTTGGAGATTAGAGGCTATATAAAGGTCTGGAAGGTTTTGAACTGAAGTGAGCTTTTATTTGCTGTTTGGAAGATTTTGCATGGAAAAGAATTCTGTTATATAGATGGAGAAGGTTTAGCATGCCTGAAAGGAACAAATTGGTAAAATGCCTATGTCACATCCCCATATAGTTTTGGCCTCCACACCTACTGTTGCAATTTGAAGTCTTCCAAGATGCCAACTTTACTTCTACATAAAGTTATCAAAGAATAAAACTGGCAAGTGTAAAAGCCAAGGGGGCTACACCAGCTACACAGACATGATTCTATTAACTTACCTTATATAACACTGAGAATTATATCCTTAAGATCACAGAGCTCCAGCCAGGGCTCAGTTGCCAGTCACTGCAGATGCTCAAGCAGAAATTCCACTTATGGTGAGGGCCTTGCTCATGAGAAGTCTTATTTTTGTGATGCGAGATATCACTTTCACATCAACCCTCAATTAACCTATGTCCATCTATAGTGACACTTTCTTAGTCTGGGGAGGTTTCCTCACTTCCAACTCTGGAGTGATGCACTCCTACTCTTGCAGCCTCTGTGTGTGTGAACCCCCAGGGGTTTGGGCCCAGCCTGCTTCTGTGTGTGATCTGGCCCAGAAAGTTCTCAATCTTTTTTCAGGATTCCTCTAGTGAGATATGATGGCATCTGCCAGGGGTAAGGAGTTGCATACCACAATGTGATAACACAGGACAAGAGATCTTGTGTGTTACAGCAGATAACTCAACATGAAAATGGTATTTTCAGTGGCATCCCCATATCTCCTATATTGTATATGTCTGCCATCATACCAGTCTCTAGTTTGTCAGTTATGACAGGACAGAATATTAAGTGTCTACTTAGCTTTGTGATTAAGTGATATGATTATTTTATTTGTTGGGTGGTATAATAATGGATTTCCACTAAAGAGTACTGTCACTGAAAATAGAAATGAATTGTGACACTAGTCAGGTAAAATGGGCTGGAAGTCAGGAAAGCCAAAGTTTGTATGTGTATGCAAGTGTGTATGTCTGTCCATCGCCTGGAAGAGGTATAAGTGAAACGTAGCCTCAGGATATAGATGACATCAATGTTAGGACCAGATAACTAAATGTAAAACAGGGTAATCAATGTGCATTGTTAGGGTTTTCAATTTTTATTCTGGACCTACACTTTCCCTTCTGATTCATAGGTGCATATGTGACGGCTGCCATCTTGACAGACCCCAGAGATTGAAACGGGGACCTCCAGAACTGAAAGCGTGAGTCTCTACAGCTTGCGCTAAAGAGCCAGGCTCTGAAATAGGCTGTAAAAGAGTCCCCTGTACTCTATGGGTCAGCCAGAGAGGGATAGTTGATATTGACAGTTAGATTTACCTGTAGCCAGTAGTTGCCAGGTTCCTTCATTGCCATCAGGAGAATTCTGCAGTGCTCTCTTCTCTAATCAAGTATAAGCCTCATTTCTGGCCTTCAGTAAATACCTCCTTAATGTTTCAGTGTCACTTTGGTAGCTCAATGCATTTTGCTATCTGAGGCCCAATAGCAAATGCCTTCTGACCCACAGGTCAAAATGCTTAGTATCCAAGGCTGCCAAGTTATTTTGACATGTGTGGCAGAAAATCCCATTAAACACCTCTCTGTTGGAGTAGGAAAAAAAAAACCTGAGAAAAACAAAGTGATAGTTTGCTGCCCTTACAGGACTTGGAAAACTAATTGTCTGGGGTAGGTTGGCTCATTCTGCCTGATGATTGGGCTTTCCAGAATGCTGACAAAATTCAGAGGAAGTTGTCTTCACTCCTTTGCCTGCATTACCAATAGGGATGCAGAAGACCATGCCCCAGGAGAAAGTTGTCTCGTATATTAAGAGAACTGGCAAAGTAGAAACATGCCAAAGCTACTATGGGACAGCTATAGTATTTGTACACAAAGCTAGGTAAAAATGACTTAGGGTCATGTCACATAGGGTGGTATAGTTAGGTCATAATTTAATTAACCTACAGCCTGCCCTATCAGTCAAAATGGTAAGAAACTTGTTTTATCTCATTAATTCTCACATGATAACTGTGATGCGATGAGTCATTATTATTTATTGTTTAGAGATGGAGCATTGCCCCTGAGGTAGGGAGAAACTTTCCAAGACTACTCAGTGAATCCAGAGAGGAACAAGGCTGGCTAGTGTTCCAAGTGGGTGGGGGGAGGGAGGACCACAGCGCAAAATAGCAGGGTGAGACATACCCCCTGCTCACATAATGAGCCACTGGTGGGACTGGTTGGGGATTTGAACCCAAGGATCCTATGTCCAGAAACCCTGGCTAGTGGTTTTTGGGTTTAGGTTTTGAAAAAGTGATGTGTCTACCCACAATTTATCCATTGGTGTGAGACCTCAGCAAACTACCATTAAGAATGTGATTACCTATTACAAGAACAAGATGGAGAAATTAAGGAAGGGAACCACAGTTAATGTGGATATTGTAAAGAGGTACTGCAGAATCTGGGAAGGTACCACATGGTGTTTGCCCACATAGACACTAGAATGTGCTGTAAGTATATCAGGAAAACTAAAGTTACAAAGCCATTAAGTGGTTCAGACAGGGACTATGCATTATGCAGTCAAGCTTCACTAAGAGTTACCCACTACTTCCCTGACTACTAGTGCTATGAGACTTTGTAAGAAAGAACTTGTATATAGAAGTAAGAATGGCTTTTTTTAGCTTCTCCCTACCTCTCCTAACTAGCAACTCGCCTAACCCCACAACCTCCCAACAACATTCTAGATCTGTGACAGAAACATGGACCTGAAATCTAGGTGAGGGCATTTGCTAGAGAGAGGCCATTTTAGTGGGGATGAGTTAAGCACTCTTCCTGAGTTCTGATGTTTCTCCTATGCAAGTTACTCCCTCAGTAAAGAAACAGAAGCTAGGAGTTGGAAAGGTCAACTGACTGTTGTGTGTGATTCCCATAAAAGAGGGAAAGTAATGTCTTAGGTGCATCCAAGCAAATGTTTTGTTCTTAATCTAGTCTCATTGTTTTGATCTTTACGTGCTTTCCGTTCTGTTGATGGAAGAAGTGTTCTTCCGTGCTATCACAGTGTTCTTTAAAACTGACATCTTGATTCTCAGCCCATTACTCAAGTAACAAGTCTACATATTCACAACAGGACCTATTTCCATAATATAAGCTGAGGATTTATAGCCCAAGAATATAGTCTTCCCTAGACATAGTTCAGTCTGGGAACGAGGGACTGTTAAGAATAAACAGATAAAAGTATTATTTTCAGACTTGGGTATTTGCAGCAGCTACATCATAGCTAGACCTAATTATATGTCTGAAAGTGCATTCAAATGCTCGTTTTCAGCCTTTTGAGACCACCATGAGCCTCATTGGGGACCATCTTTTAAGCTTTTCCCTTTATCTCTTTTTTGAATATCTCTTTTTGAAAGACTCCCTAAGCAAGAACAAAGAAAATGGTGGTGGTACCAATTAGTGGAGGCCACCTCACATTGTTGTGGATATTAATCCTATGCATTAGTGGTGATCTCAGCTAGTAGATCATCCATGGAAGCATTCTTCACTATGTCCCTTTGCAGCCTCTTGTTCTTGAATATCTATTCAACCTATTTTAAGATTAATAGCTTTGGAGAATGTTGCTTCTGTTCTCACTGCAGCCCGTCCCCTTCCAGTCATGTAAAACATTCAATGGTAAGGGATGGCCTTAACTTAGAAAATTCTTAACGATGTATCATAGTTAAGATTATGTTACGGTCAGTTTATGTTTGCCATTTTCACTGTTGCTTATGTCCTTGTCCATCACTCATTTTCAACAGGTAAGCGTTGTTACATCAGTTTTGATGACAAACTGCTGTCATGATTGCTATGAACAATGGAGACTTCACTACAAACTTCTAAGTGCCACAGCCATCCCATTTTCAAACCTTAATCTCTGTTGAATAGGCACATTTACATTATATGCCCTACCTTAGTCCTTAATTAAATTATTTTATTTGTATCCCGCCTCTCCATATGGATCGAGGCGGTGAACACTTACAAATAGCATGTATTTTGAAACATTTCTATACATGCCCCCAACAAACTGGGTACTCATTTTACCGACCTGCAAAAGGATGGAAGGCTGAGTCAACCTTGGAGCCCGGCAGGATCGAACTCACAACCTTGTGACTTGCAGTACTGGCGTTTAACCACTGCGCCACCAGGGCTCCTTAATGATCCAGCATTAGAAATAAAAGCAACAAAACCAGATGTTTGGACAAAAATATATTGACTTTGCTCCAGCACCAAATTCTCAAATTTTATATTTTTATTGTATTTGTATCTGTCCTCAGATAAATGTTATTTGTTCCATAAACACTAACATGCTAAAAAAAATTATCTTTACATTCCTGTGTAAGCTTGCACCTTTTCCATATAAAAATATATATGATGTTCAGCTAATAGATAATAGACAAGTCCAAGAAAAGATGAACAGTTTATGGATGATTTGATCTCGAGAAGGAATACATTATTTACAAATGGATATAATGCACAGTGATTGTGGGCATGATCTATTCACACTGCAAGTGCAGCACCTGTGCATGGAGGATTCCAACATAATTTATCAGAGCTCTCTTTCTCACCTAATTTCCTATGAGGACACTGGCTACATGATGGGACATTAAGGTAGTGAGAGATGTCTGGCCCTCTTTTTTGCCTAATGCAAAGAGGGGTACAAGAGACATGCATAGATCTTTTTTTCTCTTTAACATCCCTTCAAGTTTATGGTACCCATGCTGATCATATTTCTGGGCAGGGTGTGGGTAGGGTAAGATTGCCTTGAGTTCTCTTGTACACTTCCATAGATGTAGGTCATGCTTGTGATATGAGCTGATTATGACTATTAGTTCTGGAGTTTTCTATCACATTTGAGCATGCCATAGAAATATCTTTTGAATATGTATTTTTATCTCTATCTCAACCTAAATTCATGTATGAAGGAAAGCTACAAAGTGGAAGGAACAGCTAGATCTTATATTTTGAATATAATTTATGGGAGCAGGTGAACTTGACTAACATAGCTTGTAAAATATGTCATTTTAATATACTTGGGACTTGATATTAATAGCAGTAGTAGTAGTGGTAGTTTATATAGTGTTTTTGAATGTTCAAAGTGCTTTTCAGACATTATTATACAGAATACTTATAACAATCCCTGTAAGGCAGATCAGTATTATCCCTGAGTTGCTCGTGGGCTTTGGTAGTACCTGAGGCTGAAGGCCTTGCCTAAGGTCATTTTGTAAACTGATTGCAAAGGCGAAATTCAAACTTCTTGGTCCATAGCTGAGTTGTTGCCATTACTCAACTTTAAGAGAAAACTGGTTGATTAACGTATTATTGGTGTGCTGCTTATGCAATGTGTAATAGCATGCCCTCTAAATTCTAATTTTAATTCACCCAGTGCTTGCTGTTCCTTTAAAGGATTGCTGTGAGCCAGAGCAAGTAGAAAGGGCTGGAGTCTAGACCTGATTGAACTGAGACAAGAGAGCTAAAGCCATGATGGCTCAAGAGCTTGAGAATAAATGACATTAGCAAAGCGAATGTATCCAAGCATCCACTTTGCTCTGTGTGTTGCTTCAGTTGCTAGAAATCCACTTCCAAGAATTTATTGCCTTTTGCCACTTCTGCAGGTAGCAAAAGTGAAACTCTTCATGCTTCAACTAATTTCATTGCCATTCACCTCCATAATCATTGTCATATGCATTTGTGCTTCACTGTCAAATGTATTTCTTCCCTTCGCTGATGCAAAAGCAATTGCTCTCCTTGCAACCAAAAAGAAACTATTAACTTTGTAAATGTTATCACTGTCAGGCAGTTCACCAAGCTAGTGTGTTGGTTGGGGAATGAATCCACTCAGAAATTAGAAGATTGCTCTTCCTACCCAGCCCCAGCACTCATTTGAATGATAAAGTATGACTTTATCTCCTATGTGTGTCTCTCTCCTCCCACCCTCTTTTTTTGTTGCAGTGATGGGTCTTTCCCTTATGATTCTGTTCCTTGGCAGCAAAACACCAATCAGCCCCCAGGCTCCTTATCAGTGGTCACTACAGTATGGGGTGTGACTAATACTTCCCAGAGCCAGGTAAGCTTCATTTTGGGGCTCCTTCCCTTCATAATATTTTTTTTCAGGTTAGATTAGACAGAATTACCACACCACTTGCCACACACACACACACACAGAGGCTGGAAAATGAGTTTTGGGTTCTTAAAGCTGGCTCAGGAAAGGAGCAGTACATGTGTAGCAGGTGGACTTTCAACGTCTCGAGGCTGGAAGGTTTCAGGTGGACCATCTGGAACCTAGCTGTGCTTGGGTGTTTATCTAATTCTGCAAGGTAGTTCTTAATTAAATATCCTAACTCTTAAGAAATCCTGAGTAGGCATTTTCTTTTGTAAATATGAAACATACTGGTGGACCTCAAAAGACTGAATTTAGCATATGAACTACCATGCCAAAAAACAAACAAACAAACCAAGTAGCTCACATTCTATGATGGAGTGGGCGAAGTACAGCCCTGGAGCATGTAGCTCCTACCAGGCTGTTTCTGTAGTTATCAACCTCTGCAGACTCCCTGGACTGCCCTTTTTCTTGACAAATAGACAAGGGAAAGGGAAAGGGAAAGGAAAGGAAAGTGAATTGCCTGTCCTGGAAACCTCCAGGAGTTATCATTCACTTTTTAAATGTGTTGCAGTCTTCCCAACATAAAAACACCTATTTTTCAAGACCAAAAACAGACCTCCAATCCCTTCCAGCTGTTTCCTTTTTGTCTGCATTTTTGGCAGAACATGCAGCCCCTGGAGGCTCCCAGGGCCAGAAGATTGGCTTTGCAGGCCAACTGTAGTTGCCCATCCTGTTCTTAGACTATTGATTAGGCAGAGGCCTGAGATCATAAGGATGAAAGACAAAGATACAAACATATTGATCTGTCTTATACAGATATAGGTACCAGTCTGTCTTCCTTGGTATTATCCACTCTAACAGCAGTGTGTACATGAGCACACACATCACACACACACACACACCTCTACCTCTCCTTAAGATCCTTGAATTGGATTTGCCAGTGGATTTTGCTTCTTGGCTTCTGTAAACAAAGCATATGCCCTTCCACAGATTTGTAGCTCCTGTAATCGAATGGGTGCTACATTGCCTCCTTCCTTAGATTTGCTCAGACTTCTTTTCCATACTTCACATTGCATTTGTTTCTGTTATGACATTACCTGCACCAGATTACCAGTAGAAATATGTTCATGTGTGACATTGAGCAAACCCATTGCATTATTACCCTGAGCTAGGGTTGCCAGGTTGAAAACTGGAGAAAGCTCCTGTACCTTTAATGGTTGTGTAGAAGAGGGAATGAAGTATACAATGAGGTAACGAGCAACACTTGATGAAATTCCTTCTGCACAACCATTAAAGCCAAGGGCCTTTGTTAGGGATCTTTCATTATTATATCTTCTGATGGCTCTGTCACTCTGTGTAATGAAGTTAAACAATTTCTTAAAGCCACAGTTATGTCAAAAGAATTCACTTTCTTTCTTTCTCTTTCTTCCTTCCTTCCTTCCTTCCTTCCTTCCTTCCTTCCTTCCTTCCTTCCTTCCTATTCCCCAGGTCCTGGGAAATCCCATGGCTAATGCTAACAATCCTATGAACCCAGCAGGAAATCCCATGGCTTCTGGGATGACTACCAGTAATCCTGGCATGAATTCACCTCAGTTTGCAGGGCAGCAGCAGCAGTTCTCGGCAAAGGCAGGCTCCAATCAGCCATACATACAGCAAGGCATGTACGGCCGGCCAAACTATCCAGGGAGCGGAGGCTTTGGGGGAAGGTGAGTCTGGTTCATGTGGAACAGAAGCTATTCTTCTTGTCTTTTTGCTTGCTAAGTTGGATGCATTGAGTGGACCTGTGATTCTGTGTTTTAAACAACCATAGTTCAAAAGACAGAGCTTCATGTCACATTATATTTGAATTGCACATCAATCTGAGATGCGTATAGTACACTGTTTCTTAGTGACAGTACATGTAAATAAGAGTTGCCCTGAAAGATCCAGATGAAGAACAAGCTAATATAGTGTTCTTTTTCCAGTAGTGGCCAATCTGAGTCCTCTGGGAAGGGAATCAACACAACATAATGGCAAGGGTGCTCACTTATTATTTGCCGTAGCACTCAGAGTTTAGTGGCTTGAATTCACCTCAGTTTGCTGGGCAGCAGCAATGGTTCCCAGCCAAGGCAGTTACTGCTTCTGTAACTGGAGGCTTCATTTGGCTGTCACAACAGATAGCTGCTGATGGAGTTCTTCTCCATAAGTCTGTCTGATCCATTCTTTTTTAAAAATCATTTTATAATACAGTTTATATAACACTGATGGAACAAACAGTGAAAGCACAGTTCAAACAAGTTACAGAGTCTTATGGTTTAAATTAATTAAGTTTGAGAAGAGTTTGGTAGTGGAGGAGGAGGAGGAGGAGGAGGAGGAGGAGGAGGAGGAGGAGGAGGAGGATTGGATGCATTTTGAAGACCTTTTTTTCTCAGAGGTTTTAGATGGTATGATGGTGGTTACCCAGTTTTGTTCTTGATATGTTTGGTGAAAGGAATCCATATCCAATAAAAAATCTTTTTGGCTCCAGACCATTAAGTGCCCCTAAATCATGTGGAAGTTTTCCCATGAGCACTGCATCCCACATTCTTTTTGTCAAAAACTAGCATCCTTGTATATATGTATAAAGAAACAGCAGTTGCTGCCAGTTGGTCAGTTCAAATGAGACTTTATCCCTGGGATGAGATTGGGGTCAATTAATCTAGCTCCCACAGATGTACAGCAGGCCTTCATTTGCAGGTTTCATTTTCACAGATTTGATTATTTCTGAGTCTCTCCAACCCCTGTCACCGCACCTTAAGTGATCCTTTTCAGGGGGAATCTTCCCTTTTGGTGGCTCTGATCAGGCCACACAGTCCTTTAAAAACTGGCCTGTGGTGCTCCTCCTCCTCCATCAGCTGCTCCATGGCTAGCTAAGAATGGATCGCAGCCTGATTTCTCAGCACCACAAACCTTCTCCCAGTGTCCCCAAAGCACTCAAGATAAGAGATGGGCAAGAGAGAGCAAATATATGGCCACCATGCCAACTATCTCCTTTCCTTCTCCTTTATCTTGGTGCCCACTCTGCCCACCATGCCTTGGCCCCCTTCCCATGGACACACACACATTTTAATATTTGCAGTTTTTCCACTTTTGTGGGGGTCCTGTGCCCCTAAACCTAGAGAACATGGAGGGCTAACTGTACTTCTATACTTGCTGCTCCCGTGTCACATGAAAATAGCTTGATAGTTTTTCAGCTACTAGAGGATATGTCTGCGATTGTTGGGCTTAAAACATCAATTAGGTGGCGTACGCGAGACCCACTTGAGGAAAAGCAAGGCATCCCAATCATTTCATTATCTTGTCTCTCTCATGCTCTAGGTGATCTGGCATCTCAGAGAGCTTATAACTCTTCTGCTGTTCAGATTGCTTAGATTATAGAAAATGTTAATTTTCCCAGAAGATATTGTCTCCTGTTACTAGCCCTTTGCAATAAGAGAACATTATGCATATGTGGCCTTGGCTTCTAGAGAGTTCACTGCTACAGCAACAATAGAAACAGTGAAGAGAGTTGCTGAGAGATATGAGGGAGTATCATGGTGTACTACTGTGCCATTTGTAAAGGTTCTGTATTTGGAATACTGGATAATCATGTTCTCCATGTAGGCTAGATTAGCAGAACCATACCTAATAAAACCACATAGCTGTTTGCAGAGGAGCCAGGGCTGGGAACCTATGCAGACTTAAAGGGAAATTAATAAGAGCAGCAGAAAATGATTTGCAAGTGGCTTAGGTCAATCAATTAAGTCTGATAAACACCTAAAATAAGTTTTAATTAACAGTGAAATTGTGATACAAACCACAGGCTTAGCAGTGATTAACATTTTGTTAAGCTAGTATGTGAAGGATATAGATGGTTATCATTGCAACTGCTTTGTGTATGAGAATGAAGCCTGAATGTTATTAATCTGAGCCCCTATAGTAAGGATGGGCAACTACATAGAGGGGGTAGTGGCTGCCCCCCCAACAGATCACAAAATCACTCCTGCTATGACCATGACTGGAGAGCCAGCGTGGTGTAGTGGTCTGAGTGTTGGAATATGACTCTGGAGACCAGGGTTCAGTTCCCTTTGGGCGTGTCACATAATCTTAGCCCCAGAAGACCCCATGAAAATCTTAACGTTATTATAAGTTAAAAATGACTTGAAGGCACTCAACAACAACAGTGATCACAACTGCCGGTTACAGTTTTCAGCTGTTTTCCTCATTTTTCTTGCAGATTTGAGTTTCTGAGGTAGTGGAGATCAAGGGGACCCAAAATACTATATTCTTATAATGGTTTGGGTGTGATGATCAGTTAGATTTTTTAAAAAAGAATGGGAGTTGGGAGACTGGGTGTTTCAGGATATCTCCTGGGGGTTTCAAGGGCTTCATATAACCTGTAGGGTGGACTTTTCTGACTTCTGCCATACAGCCCCATAGCTTTAGCATTGTGCTGGCTTTAGGAAGAATTGTGTCAGCACCAAAACTTTAAATAAATTCACAACTGAAATTCACCTGACAAACTGTTGGATCAGTGTACTTATCATTATACCATCATCTCCCCACATTCACTAGGGTTAGGGGCATAGGACCCCCATAAAAGTGAAAAAAAAAACATGAATAACTCTAGGCCCTCCCAAACCATATTTAACACACAAAAAAGTATGTTCACCATATTCAACCCATTATGCATTCCTTTGAGGTATCAGAGTTCCTTCACAAAGCAGAAGTGGGTAGCTGGTGGGGCTTACTGCCACCTCCACTGCTGCCGCACACCATTTTTAATAGGGACCTACCATATTTGCTGGCATATAAGATGCACTTTTCCCCAAAAAATATGCCTTCTGAAAATGGGGTGCGTCTTATATGCTAGCAGATACGGGTAACTCCTGCCTGCTGGGGCAAAAAGGAAAGAAAAGGCACTCACCACCCCCGCACACCTCTCTGCACTGATTTGCCACCCTGTGCACCCCTCCGCACTCATTGACCGCCCCCCTAGTGATTCTTTGCACTCACTCACCACCCCTGCGTGCCTCTCCACACTCACTCACCACCACCTTTGCTCCTCTCCACTTACTCGTCATCCTTGCGTGCTTCCCCCAGCAAATACGGTACTAGCCTCATTTGCAGTTTTTCAGTCTCACAAGGCTTGCAGTCACTACTAAGAGTGGCATAGGGAAGCAACAGAGGTGACAGGAAATAATCTGTGAATAATCAAATCTGCAAAAGTGAAACCCACAATTGCGGAGAGCTGACCATAATTCAGAAACTATCTTGGCTTTCTTTCTTGTTTTGCCAGAGATATGTTATATATGTGGAAATAATTTTGTAGGCCTGGAATATTTCTGCTCTAGCACACCCTAACTAAAGTCAAGAATATTTCTGCAGATTTATGATTTTTCTCAGTCCACCCTGCTATAGGCATGCCTAGTAAAGCCTAGGCTGCACCATGGCATGCTGCCACTCCCTTGGCACTGCACTGAGTGGCATAGGGATGCTATGTTTTTGAAGAACTACCTGAGCAGCAGGCAAATTGTTTGCAAAATTTTCCAGGAGGCTTTCCTGTATTTTTAAAATGAAAGTATTATGTGAACAGACAAGGATATTGGAGCAGAGAAAGAGATGTGGCAAATTCAATTTGTACTTATTACAACTGCAGAATAAATCACTATGAAAGTGGAAAACTACTAATTTCTATGAAGAAAATCCAATGTGAGAGTACATTCATTGTCGTGCTATAGTTGCTAATATTCTCTGAATGGTGTACAAATAAAGCTACCATTATCCCATACAAATAAAGGTATATAACCTCTGCATTCATTATGTGCCTCATTCTCATAATAGCTTTCCTTTTGGGCCCAAATGTAAGCTCGAAGACTGATAGCGTTTACTTTCATTTCTCTCCTTTAGCTACCCAGGAGGCCCCAATAACCCTGCTGGGATGGGGATCCCACCCCACACCAGGCCACCTGCTGATTTCACTCAGCCAGCTGCTGCTGCTGCCGCTGCTGCAGTTGCAGCTGCTGCGGCTACAGCCACGGCCACAGCCACGGCAACTGTTGCAGCCCTCCAAGAAACACAGAACAAGGAAATGAATCAGTATGGACCGGTAAGAGAATACCATCGCATCCACTCTTTTCCTGCTTGTTGTATGCTTTTCAGTAGAAGTGATGTCTACAATGACAAAAGCCAAGTGAAGATGCTGTTTAAGGAAGAAGCAGAAAGATGCCCCAAAGAAACTGTGACTAAAATCTCCTTCTTATTACAATTTTAAATGGAGAAAAGGTAGGCTTGTTCAGAAATCCCACAGTCTTGTTAGGTTTAGAGGTGTTTTGTTTCAAAACCAGCATCTTGATGATCTCCTGTTATTAGGTCACTGCTTTAGAACATTTTTAGACAGGTAGCATATGTAATACGCATATGTAGGAACTCAAATTATAATAGGGTATAAAAGAATATGAAATAATTATAGGTCAGATTCACACTTAGATTTTAACAAGGCTCATTTTCATACCCTTTCCCATCTCCCAAACCACCACAATCACCGTGGATCATTTGAAGTCGCTTGCATTCAGTTGATTTGTAATGTGAATTCTCTGTTCTGCAGGCTCTACCTACTGCTTTGCACAGGTTTATCTTCTCTTCTCCTTCCCTTTTCCCGCTCTGGTTAGAGTAGGAATACTATCCTTTGCTACTTTGTTCTTGAAGGAAGCAGCAAGTAACAGTAATGTATTTAAGTCTTTTACTCCAAGTCTCAAGTTGAGTCAAGTCCTTGCAAGATACTTTAAAATCTCAACCTTATACTCCAACTTATATTCAAGAATTTCTGGACAGAGTTGAATTAAGTCATTTTTAACAATTTAAGTAGAGTAAGCCCTCCACATTTGTGAGTTTGCCATCTGCACCTTTGGAAGGGAGAACAGGAACCTTCTTACTCCCTCTTTCTGAACCTGGAGGCTTCTGTGTCAATGGGCATAAAAGAGTTTGCAGCTTCTGAAGTGGGAAATAGGATCCTTCTTACTCCCCGTTATTGAAGCTTCATAAGCTTTAGGATCCTTCCTCCTCAAGGCCATTGCCTAACACATTTTCTGTTCCCCTCTGAGAAATGCACCCTATGCTTTGGGAGCAAGTCTTGCCTTCTGATCATAGGAAAAGTTTTAGAAGGCTCCTCTGATATGCAGCAAGAACAGGCTGCTGAGGAGACCTCAACCCTGCCTCAAGCCCATGCCTAACCTTTTTGCTCCCCTTTGAGAAATTTGGCCAAGCTTTGGGCTTCAAACAAATCGTCAGGTGACCAGTATGAAAAATGCTGCTGTTCAAAGTCCTAAGGTTTTGGATGACTGTATTGCGTTACTAAACCAAAGGCAGCAAGTTGGTCACTAAAAATATACAAGTTATGAGTTGAGTCAAATAAGTGTGTCATTTATTGCCAAGTCGAGTCCAGACTGAGTCACTGAAGTGACTTAAATCCAACTTGAATCGACTCAAGTCTGCATGACTGGCAATTAATATTGCCAATTTCCTTCCTGCCGCAAGAGATTTTTCAAAAATTTCCCTATTTCTAAAAATGATTTGCAGTTTAGGAGTTTTGTGCAAAATTTGGACCAGGAAACAGTATTTTCTGCAGAGAAGAAGAGTCTCTTTACTGCACAGAAAATGTTGTACTTGGAGAAGCAATCTGTGAAGAATACGCACTTTTATTTTTGTACAGAAGATGGCAGTTTTTTCCACAGAAGACTACTTTCTCTGCATAGAAAACGTAACATCAAAAATGCTGCTTCATGTGTAGAAAATGCTCTTTTCTGCACAGAAAAATGCCAGATTTAGCCCACAATAAGGTATCCAACTGTAAGATTGTCATGCACCAGTTTTCTTCTCATTAGGGTTTCCTGACACTTGGGGAACACAGTTGTTGCATATCTTCTAATATTCTTTTCATTCCTAGTATCGTATGTGCATGCCCCAGGAAAAAAATGACCTAAGTTCTATTTTTAGTCCTAGCTAGATTAGACCCACAAAAATCAGTGGGATATTCCAATGTGTTGACTCACTGTTCAACAGGCAATGGGCCTACTCTGATTGAGACTAACCAACAAGATTCCAGTCATAGAATCCAGCCCAGAATCAATAGTGTGCCTCGTTCCATCAGTTTTACATCAGCTCACTCAAACTAACACCCTCTTCTTAGTGTTTGTTGCAATCTTCTTCCTGATCAATGTGGCTTAACTGATTCCTAGAGAGTCATTCTGCTTGTTGCTGGAATATACAGAGAAGGAGTGACTTGGAGCAATGAAAAAGACAGAGATCTGCAAAGTGGTTGTGATAGACAACCCTACACAATCTCAGACAGTTTTGGGATTGGTGGGAGAATGAGGATGTGTGTTTGATCCAATGTGCAAATAAAATGTAAATAAATCTCTGCACCTTACATTGCTCATCTGTTCACTCAAAAAGAGCTCTAAGATGGTCTTGAAACTGCTAGGAATATAAAGTTTAAGCCTTATTTCTCCACAGTCTCTCTCTACCCATGTGCTTTCAGCTGCTCACAGACTGAAAGATAGCTGATAAGTAGAGTAATGGTGATTCTGTAACCAACCTTTCCTCCTGTCTCTTTTCAGTGTAACATGTACAGATTCCTCTGAGTGGGGCGTGCATGCTTGCACTTGTGTTTTCAATCTGACAACTAATTTCCTCCTTTTTTTGTACTTATATTCCGGGGTTATTGATTTTCTGTTTGGGCTGTGGCTATATTCTGGGGGATGTTTGCTCTATCCTGACTCTGTTTCCTTTTAGCTCTGCCCATCAATCCTGACTCCACTTGCTGTCAGCTGCACTGCCTTTTGCCCCACCAGTGTGGCAGGAACAAGCTGCCACTGTATAAAGTTCCTTTTCTTTTGCCAATCTTGGGAAAAGAATACATGATCTATCAAAACCTATGAAATCATTACATCACCTGGTGTATCTCTAGTGTTAGAGTCTTGTACAGTGGTGGAAAACAAGCTTTTGAAATAAAATTCATGCCCAGAGTAAGGGTGAAAAAATTTGTGCATTTATTGATGGGCTTCTTCAAATCATTGTCTGCTCTTTAGAACTCTATTTTCTTAGCCTCTGAGATTTATTTCCTCCTATAATCTAGTCTCAGACCTTTTCACCTGAGCTCTTTGTTCTAAAGTGCAACCAAGTCAGCTATAAGTGGAGCAGTGGCATTTCTTTTCTTTTAGCCCCTGACACATGCATAAACAAAAATGTTGTCTGGCCTTTCAAGTGATGAGCATCAACAAGGTGCCACCAGAGAATGATGCACTCCCCACAGTGGAACTCAAAGCCTACTTTATCATATATTTCTTCACTTGCTCTATCATACAGTAACAGTCCTTCTAAATTTTGATACCTACAATAATAAGGCTTGGCTCCTGAGGTAAGGTATTCTTAAGTAGCTTACAAAATGAAAGTCTCCCCCCACCTTTTCCTTCCCCCTGCCCTACACCATCTGAAAAGCCTCTCCACATACAAAGAGAACCATCCCCCCGCCCCACAAGCAAACAAAATGAGATGGAGCACAGGGAGTTTGCTGTGTGAAAGACAGGGGTATGCATGGTATGGTTAGAATTAGTAACCAAACATTAATTTCTACTAGCCAGTTATGAAGTCTTTCCATTATTGTGCAAGAATATTATATGCACTTATCAGCACTGCTTACCTCTATGGATTAGCATATATAACTGAAAAACATTCTTCTACAGTGGTTGTAGAGAATGAGAATGGGATAATTACATCTTCAGCATGGATTAGTGTAGTTACATATTAAATTGTTCATTCATTACTCCAATAGATATAAATATTTCATATTCAATATTTGATAGTGAAATTGGCGTAAATGATTTTACCAGTGATCACTATTATTTTTGCAGCATGCCATATTTACAGAATTGTTTTCCCTTGCAAAATCTCACTAATTGTTTTGATGGGAGGCAGTAAAAAAGTCAGTAATGATTTCATATATTTTGATAGATCAGGGTCCAGAACTTGTTTTTCTCCTCGGATTTCTTTAATTGCTTTGATTATTCAATCTTTATTTACAAGTTTGCTAGACTGCCTTAATTGTTCTCTAGTAATTCCAGAAAAGGAGGAGATCCTGAAAGTTGGTTTTATGGCAAGGTGGGATGTGTATTCTGGGGTAGTGGATGGAGGAAGTGGGAAGAAGGCTGAGTAAGAAAGGAGGTTCTGATAGCAGCCCTGCAAGCATGAGTGGATGCTGTTTGGGCTAAGTTCCTAATTTTACATAGAGGAACTCTGAAACATAACTCTGTTATGAAAAGGTCCCTTTTTACCTGTACCCGATGGTGGGGACATAATTGCGAGGCACAGATGATCTGTGGGGCCTTGTGGCTCCTTTCATACCTTCATACAATGTATCTGGGGAGGGAGTACCTGGCAATCCCTCCTCCTTCAGAAATATCTAAAGCAAATGGGCAAAACTATACAAATGATGAGCAAAGCAGAAAGTTGATGAAACAGTGAGGTAGGTGGATGGGGTTGAAGAAAAGGAAATGCTAGAAAGAAGGGAAGTAGAGTAGGGGAGGGAACACTTTTTCACCCTAAGGATTGAATTCATTTTTGAAAGAATTCCCAGAGACTTCATTCCAAGATGCTTAGGGCTCAAAGGAAAAAATTATTATAAAAAATAACAGCATTTTCCCCCACACTATAGTTGTTAGCTTCAGGACGGGGATTTCAACCTTTTCAAATAAGAAAAGGAACTCTATACAAAAGCTGGGGAACCATCAATACATTGTACAATGGTCAAGTAGGTGTGACCATTTGGGGAACCCCAGAGAGCCAGTTTGTGATCCCAAGAGGACCAGATATAGCTCCAGACCCTGAGGTCTACCTACGTCTGTATTAAAGCAAAATTTTGATTTGGTC
Source organism: Ctenosaura bakeri (assembly GCA_948474755.1). Taxonomy (NCBI): domain Eukaryota; kingdom Metazoa; phylum Chordata; class Lepidosauria; order Squamata; family Iguanidae; genus Ctenosaura; species Ctenosaura bakeri. The sequence continues at coordinate 139,511 of CAOLHI010003796.1, forward strand.
TGTAGAACCAGAAGTTCTTTTATGTTGTCCTCCCACAGCCCACTCTAGGGACATATATCCTACCTATTAAGGAAGGCATACCCAAAAAAAAAGAATTAGAAACAGAAAAATGAAAAAAAACACAATTTCATTTTGAAAGCTGTATAAGATAAAAGTGAGGTAAAAGAATAAGCAGTGGATAAACACATCTAATTAAAAACTGAGAAAATTGTAAGCTCTTTGCCTGGTGCTAAGATAACATCCAAGTTGGGTATGTGGTGAATGAGGACAATAATCCCTGTGTGTTTCATCTGCTGAGGATCTTAAGACATATACGTTGGTGGAAAAAGTGATCTTTGGAGTGTCTAAGAAATGAAATGAGCAATGCACATCTGAAATGTAATGGTGACTGCTGTTCCCCGTTATGAATGCCAAAATTGTGTTCTTGGACTATTGACAGTTTCTGGGTGATCTTCTGGAGTGGCTCCCCATATAAAGCATAATAACATCCTAATAATATAATCTGGAGATTACTAGAGCATGAAAAAATAAAGGCAGGCTGCCTCTGTTTAGAAAATGTCTCCCCAACTTGATCTGGTAAAACACTCCATGCTATTGGGTAGTTTCTGCCTCTTGTTAAAAAAATAAAAATAAAAATGGATCAAGGACTTGTTCACACCCACTTCCCACCCACTCCTGTTCTGGGTCACAAACTGTTAGCAGGAACAGAGTGCACAAGCAAATGTATGATCTGGATTGCTATGACTGTAAAAGCTCTACTACTTGTTTGCATGGCTCCATAATGTTCCACCTAGTTTCAGTTTTTGAGATCAACAGAGTTCATTTTTTTTCTTTCCTGTACGTAAACTCATGGCATTATCATGATTCTTTTCCACTGACCACGTTTTGGGAAACTCACATTTCCATATTTTTGTACGTTTTGAGAAACCAGAGATAGTGGTTATTTTTCTCTGCGTTTTGTTTAGTTCTGTGATACTTCAAAATGAGTTCATCTCCTGTATAAACAATGCAGACTACTATTGTTGCTCTAGGAGTTACAGAAAAATTACTAATTGAATATAGGATTTTCATAGCTCTCAGAAATTTGTCAACCGTTGCTTATTTTTCAGTTGCTCTTAGAATTCCAGTTACATTTATCACAAGCAAAAATAAAAAAAGAGAGGCAGAGGAAACGGACAGATTTTTTATTTGAAAATGCGACATATCTCTGACTCCCATCAAGTTGGCTCCCCCTCCCATTTTAAATGCATGTCGCATTTTATTCTTTTTTTTTCTTCTGTTGAAGGTTTGTTCCTCTTTCCAGATGGGTCCAACTCAGGCTTACAACAGCCAGTTCATGAACCAGCCTGGCCCTCGTGGCCCTGCTTCCATGCCGGGCAGCATGAACCCTGCAACCATGGGAGCAGGCATGACGCCTTCCAATATGAGTGGGCCACCTATGGGCATGAACCAGCCCAGGCCACCGGGAATGAGTCCCTTCAGCCATGGCCAAAGGATGCCGCAGCAAGCCTACCCTGGCCCACGCCCCCAGTCTCTGCCTATGCAAGGCATGAAGAGACCATATCCAGGAGAGGTGAGTAGCTTGAGAGATGTCTTGCTATTTTGCATGGTGCATGGCTGTGTGTTTTGTAATGCGGACAATGAGCAGTCTGTAGAATTCATGACCTGTGTACCCATTCATGACCTGTGTATCCTTTAGTTCTTGAATGATGTGGAAGCAGCGCTTTATACAACTCTTGTAACAGTCTTGTGATGCCTTAAGAGGATGATATTATGATATTATCAGCAACACTGAATTTTAAATTTTCAAAAGATACCAGGAAACAGACTACAATTTTGGCATATAGTACCATTGGAAAACTCTTTAATTACAGTCAGTCCTCCACATTTGCAGGTTTCACTTTTGCGGATTTGATTATTCACAGATTATTTGCTGTCACCTCTGTTGCCTCCCTGTGCCATTTTTGATAGAAACTACATGCCTCATGAGACTGAGAAACTGCAAATGAGGCTTGTAAGTCTCTCTTAAAAATGGTGTGGAGCAGCAGTGATGGCAGTAAGCCCCACCAGCCACCCCCTTCTGCCTTATGAAGGCATATGCCTCAAAGGAATCCACAGTGGGTTGATTATGATGATCATACTTTTTTGTGTGTTAAATATGGTTTGTGGGGGCCTCGAGTTATTCATGGTTTTTCCACTTTCACGGGGTCCTGTGCCCCTAGCCCTAGCAAATGTGGAGGGATGACTATACTTGGTTCCAAAGATGTTCCATCTTAGGTGGAGCTCTAGTCTGTCATTTACTTAGTGTAATGGTTAATAACTGAATAGTTTAGGTCTACAGAATCTGCTCCAGCATTAAACTGTGTCTGTTTTCCATATCACCTTTCCTGAACATTATTGTTTCTGTAGCGTTATAAAATGTAATCATTCCATGTCAAATTTAACCACTTAAAATGCCATAAATGCAAGTAAGAAAAGTTTAAATATGTTTTGCCATTGTTACTGGGGACATATATGGGACTTTGGCTGTATTGTTTCACATTTGTAGGTTTCATTTAACCCATACTGTCTTGTGTGCCATCAGCCCTTATTTCTTGGGCCTGAGCCATGGATTGATTGCACTGATTGAACTTACTATTATTCACTGTAGCCAGATAATTAAACAATAAATTTTAAGCTTTGTATTACTGCACAATATTTAAAGGTATCAAGATACTAAAATTAGAAAAGAATCTTATGGCTAATTTTATTTGAAGTTAATTTTAGTACATGTATGGATGAGAATTTAACTAAAGGTTAAACATTTGTGTGTGTCTTTTACAAAATAGCCAAATTATGGAAACCAGCAGTATGGACCAAATAGCCAGTTTCCATCCCAGCCTGGTCAGTATCCAGCTCCCAACCCTCCAAGACCCCTTACATCTCCCAACTACCCTGGACAAAGAATGCCAAACCAGCAAAACACGGGACAATATCCTCCTCCAGCCGTCAACATGGGACAGTATTACAAAGTGAGAACAATCCTTCATTTATCTCTGTTCCTTATTAACTATCTGAGATATATCCTCCATCTCCAAACCCTTAAATTCATGGTATATTCATTAAAATTAGGCTGAAACTAGAAGAGGTAGTAAACCAGAACATTTCTCTTAAATGTTGATGAAGTTCTGTTGAAATTGCATTATAAACTGTTGCTTAACTGTTATCTATTTATCTCCCATCTTCCATTATGAGTATGAAAATACAGTGAAAGTTATAAATGGTAATTATATGGAATGTCATTATACTCTCTATGATATTACGAAAATGATAAGATCCTATAGTCATAGTGCTCCAAAATGCATGTAATATAGAGATGAAAACCAGTGCTCCACTTCAAGCTCTACCACATTGCAGTTTGGATGGATGTGATGCATGATTTAAAATCTAGTTTTTTCTGCTTCTTTGGCCTTTTATAAAGTGACAAGAAAAAGAATCCACTCTAAGAAAAATACCATGCCTAAAGTGTGTGTGTGTGCGTGTGTGCGTGCGTGCACTTTTCATCAGAAAGGCACATTATTTCTGGATAATCAGTTGGGAGCCATATGCTGGCAATGTGTGGAACAAGATCCACCACACCGTGTTGGTATCTTCTTTTTGCTGTCTTAAGAATCTTAAGGATGCTGTTAAGATGCTTGGGGTGGGGAAGAGATAAAGACAATGTAAAGAGGTGATAATCTTGGATACCATCACCATCCTCACATCTTTTCCCCCCACACACTCAGAAACATAAGGCACACATCTGTTCATTCACAGATAAATGTTTTGAACACATTGAAGTACCAGTTCCTAAAACTCTCACTCACACCCACACCTCAGCCATCTTTCCTGACAAAAGGCCAAGAGATTATGCTTTGGGCAAAAGACATCTTGAGGGGGCAACTTCCAGTAGACTACTCTTTCCCTACCACTCACCCTTCCTTCATGAGGTATGGTGGTGTGATCAGACTCTGAAACTATTGTTTCAAGACCTTCAAGGCACCTGGAACTGGCAGTTCGCAACAGAGCATGCCCTTCCTTGTTCTTCCATCACAGTAGGAAGAGCATAGGAGACCATGAGGGGCAGCTAAAAGGAAAAGTGCGAAGGCTAATGATAAGAAGGTGGTAGTCCAAGGAGAAGAAATTGTGGTGCTGACTAGGGAAATGTGGCAGGCCACTACTGATCCAGAACCAGTAGCTCCCCACCATTGTCTTAAATTACTTCTCTATGCCTTGCCTAAAGCATTCCCAGGTAAACAATATAAACCAGACTGTATATAAATGAATGACTGATAAAGCTGTGTTGGGCTTGGTAGATCACAAGTTCTACAAGGCTTGTATGATATCATCTGTCCTCAGTTCTGTTTACATCACCTGGAAGTTTAACCTTCCTTCTTCAGAACAGGACACTGCAATAATTTCTCTTTCTTTCTCTTTCTCTTTTTTCTTCGTTGGATTGCAATCATTATTTTACAGCCATCAAGGCCTGTTCCTGTGGCAAATTACCCTCATTCACCTGTTCCAGGAAACCCCACACCACCTATGACACCAGGGAGCAATATTCCTCCATACCTGTCCCCTAATCAGGATGTCAAACCTCCATTCCCACCTGACATTAAGCCAAATATCAATGCTTTACCACCACCTCCAAGTAAGTAGCAAATGAAAAATCTTTCTTCCTTCTGATTAACTATTGTGTGTCATAGACATAATGTCTGTTGAATATCATTCTGATTGGTACCTTTTAGTGACTGACAGCCCATAAATACATGGAGTTACCAATATCTTTATGAAATGTGTAAAACAAGGGGAAATAAAGAATCATTCTCATCCTAAACCCATATTAGGATAGTGCTTTTGGCCAAATGAAAAATCACAGTCAAGATGCTAAAGCAAAATGGGATGGGAGTGGGAAGAAAAAAGTGGCCAATGTTTAAGACAATGAGTCTGCATTTGATGAAGGAAAGTGGGGTTTGGGTGCAGAAATTCCAGTTAGATTCTAGCAGGAACTGAAATTGTTTAAGGTATCCGGAACTCTCCCAGGGACTGTTGGAGAGACCAGTTACACAGAGAACAATGCCTAATGCCTCAGATTAAGTATTGGCTGGGGGAGGGTGGCTGTGATTGCACATGCCTGCACATGCACACACTTATGTGCACACCTACACATGCACACGGATAGTTTAAAACAGTGGTTCTTGACTTTTGAGGATTATAGACCCCTTTGAGAATCTGATGAATGCTATGGACCTTCTCCCCAGAAAGATACACGTACACACAGGCACACAACATTTTGCTTATTTTTTAAAAATTGCACTGGAAATTTGAATGAAAAAATTGCAGTGAAGATTTGAAAGGAGTAACTTTTTTAGCTTACAATTCACTATGTCAGGAAACATTTACCAGGAAGGAAATTGAATTAAACTTTTTTTTTTTCATGCACTCAACTTATGGACTCTCTGAGTGCCATCCACATTAAGAACCCCTGCTCTAGACTCCACATCAGGCCTTTGGGGGTTGTAGGTTGTGTCCATCTGTGTTAGATAATGCATTAGATTGGTATGAGGAAAGTAAATATAACTTGGATTGTGTAGCTTTACCTAGTAGTTAGAGAATAAAATCCCAGTTCAGAATCCTACTGCTGAACAGCAAAATCTGATGTTCTTCAAGACACACAAAAAGCAAAGGTTGGCCAAAAGAAAAGTTGCAAAAGTTTGCATTAGGATAATATCTTTTATCAGTCCAACTGTAATATCACAAAATGACAAGCATACTAGTCCTAAGTACCATATTTGCTGGCATATTAGACGCATCAACATATAAGGCACATCCTATTTTCAGACCATATTTTTTGTGGGAAATATTTTTAGTACTCCGCCGAGGCAAAATGCATAGGAAAGGTGGGGATGGCGAAAGGAGCTCCTTTGTCTCCCTTTTCTGTCATTTTGCCTGGGTTGGCAGAAGTCCCCGCTAAGGTGGAAAGGAAGGAAAAGAAAAGGGGGGATGAAAGGAGCTCCTTTCTTCCTCCTTCCAGTAGTTTTGCCTGGGTGGGAGAAGTCCCTGCTGAGGCAAAATACACAGGAAAGGCAGGGGGGAGCAACAGAGCACTAGCACCCAGGCAAAATGACAGGAAGGAGGGGGAAAGGAGCTCCTCCCCCACTGCCTTTCCTTCCCTTTTTGCCTCACTGAGGACTTCTCACCCAGGTAAAACCACAGGAAAGGGGGGAGAGCACTCACAGGAGCACTCCTTTCACACACACCCCACTCATTTTCCTACGTGTTTAGGCCCAGCAGGAATTACCCATATTTGTCAGTGTGTAAGATGCACCTCCATTTTTAGAAGGCACTTTTTGGGGGAAAAGTGTGTCTTATATGACGGCAAATACGATACATTCATGGGAAAGAAAATGTAATTGAAAGCAGTGGGACATTTCTTCATAAATGCTGGTAGAAGAAGCCTCACTAGGAAGAAATATTCTCAACATATGATATTGGGAAAGGGAGGGTGGATATTTCTCCACTTCTAAGTGTTTGCTATTATTGTATTTGCTGGCGTATAAGACTCACTTTTCTCCCTAAAAATACTTATATGCTGATGTGTCTTATATGTTGCCAAATAATATTTACCACTGTATAAATGGGGTGCATCTTAAATATACAGTATTTAGAATATTTAGGATCTTTTTGGCTGTTATTTTTGTCCCCGGGACAAAAGGAATGGTCCAGGTTCACAAGTACACTTTATAGCCCCCATCTTAACAAGCAGAAGGGGAGAAAATATCTTGTGAGCTTGTATAAGCATTTCAATGCAACATGTCCCCTAACCTTGGGAATTCTCACATTCAAATAACTTTGTAACTTTGGTTGTTCACTTTTGTTGCTGGGTATATTGTGTGAGCTATGTCAGGTCAAAGCTGCCAAAACTGCTTCCTCACAAGCTGGGTATTAAATTGTGGGTGTGGCAAGAGGAGTGATGAGCTGCACAGATGCTTGTCAGCCTGATCTTATCCCATGGACAGAAGAAAGTAGAAGGAGTAACACCAGATTAAGCCACAAGATCAAGTCATCAAGAGCCCCTATGATGTTGTCCAGCATAAACATAAGCATTGTTATCATACTGCAGATGCTAAAAGGGAAGTTCACACTTTCTCTCCCTCTTTGATCCCAGCCAACCATAATGATGAACTGCGCCTGACGTTCCCTGTGAGAGATGGAGTTGTATTAGAGCCCTTCCGGCTGGAACACAACTTGGCAGTCAGCAACCATGTCTTTCACCTACGGCCCACTGTCCATCAGACGCTAATGTGGAGGTAGGGGTGTCAATTACCTTGTGGGTATCTGTGCAGTGAACAGAATGATGGACAGATTGCTGTTTTCTTTGTTGGGTGCAGGAATAATCATAATGAATTTTGGCTTGGTCAGGATGTCAAGAGGTTTAACATCTAGACCAATTAAAGGTCAAATCATGGCCCTCTTATTTGGCTACCATTCTTTGTATAATGGGAAAAGAAATAACTGAGAACATTACTAGTGATCTCTCTTTAAAAGGAACATTTGGTCTACTAGCTGTTCATATATAGCTAGTACACATAAACCATGAAATTAGTAAACAATAAAACAATCCTATTGTACACAATAATTTAGATACAGAGATCAATCACCTAAATATTGGGACTGTGAGTGTCTCAGGGGAGCTGTACTTTTTATGTGGCAATCAAGTTTGATGTGTTTACACAGGTGTTATCCTACACTGTATGATCTATAGTAAACAAAATGGATGGCGGGCATGCATCTCTAAACAATTGTATAGGCATCTTATGAAGAAACCCATTTGGCACTCATAGGCACTTGTACAAATGTAGTAAATCCCAAGAATCTTTTATGAAAGCGTCCCAGGTAGCAGGCTGGGAAGAAAGAAACTTTGCCGGAGGTCTCAGAGGTGCCAAAGTCTGTTGTTCACATTTTCATGTTCGGGGCAAGGAAACAGTAATGTGTTGCATTGCTCTGAGTTCATGGTAAGTAGCACCATCAGTGCTGTTATTTAATACATCTTCCTGATCAGCTGCAAATCCATCCAGTTGATTGCTACATCACCAAACTCAGTGTGCTATCCAGTGGGACCAAACTGAAGATCACACTACCGTTTTGGGCCTGATTCACCAACTACTTTGAGTACCTTTGAAACAAATGTCTTTTTTTTTTTCCTGCTGTACAACATTTGTCTTCATGACAGTCTCAAGAAGTTCAGGACTGATCATCAGGCTCTGGCATTTTCTGGAAACTGCAGTCTTTGGTCCATTTTGCATGGAATTTAGTGTGAAATAAATGTTAAGGAATGTGGGCACTACAAGGCAAACTTTGGTTTAATTCAAGTCAAAGGCAAAACCATCAGCATCACCCCCAGGCAACATAAGGTAGATTTCCTTGTTGTTGTCATTGTTATTGTGTGCCTCTGAGTCATTTCTGATTTGTTGTGACCCTACCACAGGGTTTTCTGAGGCTGAGAGTGAGTGACGAGTCATGTACAAACTATCCTTAGGGGTGTATTCTATACTGTATAAATGTAACCTTTGCTTCCACATAAGCTAATCTTCTCATAGGTTTCTGGCAGTTAACGCTGCTATACAGAATAGGGCAAGAAAGGAAAACAAAAAAAGACTGAAAAAGGATTGCTCAGGGGGAAATTAAATTAACCAGTTTCTGTGAAAATAATCAAATCAGCTTTCAGCCCAGCAGCCTTCACTGGGAGTGTTAATAGGAACTTAGAATCACACTCAAACATATCACTTTCAGATGGTCCTGTAAACAGCTATTTTAACAAGGACAGGCTACCAGGTTTAATTAGGACAGCTGCTTTTCCCCTCATGTGCCATGGTAAGAAACCCCAGATTTCAGAGTGGCAATTAGCCTTCTGCCAAGTGCATATGAAAAACAAAATGTAAATGTGTGTGTCAGGTTGGCACATTCCAGAGCAGTAGCCATTTTAGTCTAATTTGGGGAGAAAAAAAATATCTCAGCAGCTACTCAGAAACCTGTGGCATGTGGACAAATGAGCAGCCCAATTTACATGGTACAGCAAACAAGAATATGATAATTGTTGCTTACCATGAACAAACAAATGAAAATTCTGGCCTGTTTGTCAGGTAAACAAGAAGGTGAAACATAACACCTAAACAAAGCACATCTGGAAGTTTTATTTAGTGGCTGTTTAGCATAGGTGAAATGAAGCAAGAACATTTGTAAGCCAGAATTCTTAGCCATTCTGCCTCACTATGATGTATGAGTAGGCCCCATTTCAGCATAAAAATGCTGCTATAAACCTCTGTTGGAAAACTATTCCATAATGATGAATCAGCCATTGTCAGGACAAGGGATACAATGATATGAAATCATACCTAAAGCTGATTGTGGTGGTGGTGGTGGTGTAGTAAAAGTGATGAATTTGTTTAGTTGCCACTTTTCCTACAAAATAATATTGAAAGGACTCACAAGGGCAGTAAGAGAAAACAGCGCAGCAAAGATGAAATTGTAAATATTTTAAATCAGTTTTGAATACTTCGTATATAATGTATGGCTTTTATAGCTCCATTAGCGAGCTAACAAAATAACATTTCATCAATTAATTCTTTCTAAATATACAAAAAAAAAAAACCATTATCCTCCATGAATGAGACGAATAATGAAAATAGTATATCCATTTATCTAAAAAACTGTTCACTAACCCTTAAACAACCCACTAACGAAAATACCAATTGCAGAAAATAAATCACTGTCAAATGTGCTACAATTTAGACCAAATAAATTTATCAAAATCTTTCCCACCCATAACATTATAATAAGGCAGAAGAAAGCAGAATTAAATTAATCTCAACTAACAAAAAAGCAGGCAAGACATACTCAAAACTTCAGTACCTTCAGTCACCCATCTAGTTAATCCCCAAGGGAGTTTTCATACTCAAAACTATTTACTCACATAGCAGGCCTCACCTGGACTTGTCCCCCACCCCCATTCAAGTTGCTTTCTTCTTTTTTCTTTTCTTATAGTCACTTCCTGACTGAGATCTGTTTGGAATTTGCTGTTGTGAGGAAGCCCCAAAAGTCTTTGGTTCCTTAGTCAGCTTGCCCAGGCAACTGGGGACTTTTATGCCTGCTGAACATATGTTAACTTGGGAGTCAGATTAGTTGTGGGGCTCAAAGGTAGAGTGTACAGGAAACTCACTATCACCACCACATAGGAACAAAGAGTGTTTGCAATTATCAGAGGGAATTGTTTAGCAGATGTAAGGCCTGCATCTGCTTCTGCTATGGTTAGCACTACCTGGCATGGGCTAAGAATGTCATTGCTGCGTTTTAGTTTTTGTGTGTACATATGGTAAAGAGGCTAAGCTCTGTTTATAATGTGGACTGCTTGAAGTCAGAAATGAGTGTTGGCTTGTTTCATTTCTTAAATTGCTAGCAAACTTGAATTAGGATATTCACTCTTCAAAATTACAGGTAGTTACCAATCATCACTATTAGAAGAATAAAGTTTAAAAGAATGTGAGATGGCATACTTCCATACACTTACCAGATAGAGGTTGGAATCCTGTTGGTTAGTCCTAAATACACCCATTGAATCAATTGTTGAATGGTGAGTCAACACATAGGTAAATCCCATGGATTCAGTGGGTCTTCTTCAGCCAGAACTAACAATAGGATTCAGACCAGAGTCTTCTTCTGTCACCTGGCCTTGACAAAATCAGGTCTGTTTGTTGAACTGGGAGAAACAATAAAGAAGGTCTTGGATAGACATCTTTTTTTTCCACCATAACTCAAGTTGGACTTTATTTGTAGGAAGGAGTAGAAGCCATCTTTTCAAGCGCTTGCCTCTTCCAGCTCCATGACTGAGTCAAGAGACTTTTTCTACTGCTGAGATAACCGTGCTGTGCATAGCATTCATACTTTATTCAGCATCAACTGAAAAGATATTTTCTTCTGCCTGAAAAGAAGCAAGATGCTGTCCCATCCCACTTCAAGTTATGCATAACAAAGTAACTGGGATCCAAAGCATCATCCTTCCACTTACTCAGTTATGAATAGCTTTAGCATGTAATTGTAATACTTAAAAAAACATTCCAGACTCTCCCTTACTCATATTTAAATGATAGGCTTTTTTTAAAATCCATACCAGTTGGAAGATGGTTGTATGATTTAATCACTGAGCTTGGGACATCAATGTATTAGTTGTGAACCCTCGTCTCCTTTAATCTGAAACTAATAGCAGTTTTCAGCAGGTCATAACCAAAAGTTAATACCTTAAATTTTAGGTCCTTTAGCTACCTTGCATTTCATTGTCTTGGGGTAACCACAGTAGAAAGAGATGGTGTTGTAATTTGCTAACTCTTATTAATAAGTAATCACTGCTGGGATTGTGCAGAATCATTCTGTAGATTTATGGAGCGGCACTGAAGCATGGGGTTGTTTTCTAATACTTGCAGCCTGAAAGAAAGCCACTTAGGAACCCTGAAAACACTAAATTTATAGACTTGCATTTAAATGAATGTTAAATACTTCAACATAACATGCCCTTAAGAATTTTTTTTAAACGCATGTGGAGTTTATGAGAACATTTCACACTGTGAAAACAACCCCATTTCTTCTTTTGTCAGAGTTCTTTTTTGTTGTTTTAGGCTTTACTAGAAATAAAAGATGCAGACATAATGCATTGATGTGGACATAATGCGCAAATCATGCTTTGTTTTCCTTAAACATAACATGTGCTTTAACCTTGGTTAAGGGTTTGCTGCAACAAATTTGTGAAATCACTAGTTGAAGTGGGCTTTCATACTATAGTTTCTGTTTCCATTATTAAGCATTACATCTATACCAAGCAACAGTGGTTGAGGCAGTTTCTTTAACTCTACTTTTGCTGATAGCTCCTGATCAAGGTAAATAAAAATCAATGATCATTAAAGAATAAAGGAAGTTTTTTTAAAAAAAAATTAAATTCAATACTTATTTTTAATAATATCGTGAACATTAAGTAATCTGAATATACGCATTTTAGTCCTATAATTAATTTCTATATTGAAACAATGTCTAATATCAGATATAGAGGACTTGTTCAGATCTGACATTAATTCATAGTTTATGGTGACAGGAACAAATCTACTCTTCCTGTAAATTCACTACACTCTGTTCCTTCCTCTTCTTCACCCTGTGCAGCTTTGGAGTTTCACTTTCAGTTTTGGTGGGCCATGGATACAAACCACAAGTGTCAGCTTAATGATGACTGAAGTTTATTTGAAGCAAACCAGCTTAAAACTGTGCTTTCTCAAGGTGGATTTTAAAGTTACCATTATGCCAATTTAGAATCTGAGTGACACAGTAAGCTGTGGTGAACTAAAATCAGGTGCAAAAGACCTCCAGTCACATTACAGCTGTACCAATAAATAATAAGGGAGGGGAACAGCATGACTTTGGACATTTGGACATGCTTGTTGAGTTAAAAAAATGCTTCTTTATATGAATTAATCAGTTTAGTCATTTCTCAAATGACACTATGAATGCTACAGTGTTATGAAACAGCTAGTGAATACAAATTGTTGTACACTGCACAGTAAGTTAAAAGACTGGTTCAACATCAGCCATGGTGGGCATTTCATTTTTGTTTACTTCTTTTGTATTTATGATAGTCAGGGACAGGTCAAGACAAAATGAAGCAGGAATACTTGGAAGGCAAAATTCATCATTGTAAAATTCTTAAATTGTCAACCTTCACAAACTGACCTATCTGCTGTCATAAGTAGGACTTATTGTCATGTGCCTTCAAGTCGTTTCCAACTTACAGCAACCCTAAGGTGAACCTATCACGGGGTTTCTGGGGCTGTGTGTGTAATGTACCCAGGATCACCCAGTGGGTTTCCATGGCCAAGCAGGGAATCAAACCCTTGTCTCTAGGGTGATAGTCAAATGCTCATACCACTACACCACGCTGTCTTAAGACTACACAAGAATATTTTAGAGATATTCCCTCTATATCAGTGGTTCTCAACCTTCCTAATGCCATGACTCTTTAATACAGTTTCTCATGTTGTGGTGACCCCCAACCATTATCATAGTGTCAGAAGCTCAACCTGAGAAGGGCTTGAAGCAAGGTCTTAGGCGACCCTGTGAAAGGGTCGTGCGACCCCCAAAGGGGTCCCGACCCCCAGGTTGAGAACCACTGCTCTATATGCTAAAGGGAGTGTACAGTAGTATCTAATGCAATAAAAAGATATAAGGTCCAGTCATAAGAAACAACAGTGTAAAATAATTAATATTTTATTTTATCATAAATTAACAAGGCTTAATGATCATATTTAAGAAATGGTGTCAGTGGGAAGGATTAGTTAAATAAATGAGCTGAGCAGATGCATCTTTCTCCCTTCCCTCTTTGAACTTTGATCAGCCAGCTATAAGGTGTTTGGGAGCCAGACATGTTCCACAAAAGAAAATAATGTGCAACACCGCTCGGGTTGTTTATAAGTTAATTGGCACTTTT